>CABFWB010001500.1:9157-39907 GCA_902151455.1 Timema bartmani
ACATCCATTACTGTTTCCAGCCCATGGCCTGGGTCAGTTTTTTATTCAAGACATATATTTTCCACTACCGGCTGGCTAGATCTGTTGTAGCTTCATATGCCTAATAATCCAACTTAAGACTAGGACAGTCACAGCATTCGGTCCCCGGCCGTTAATTCATCACTGGCAAAGGGTAAACTCACATTTCACCAATGATACATTTTTTCGGCCATGCCGATTATCGAACCTGGGACCCTTAGCTCAGTAGACAAACATTCTACAGACTAAGCCAAGGTGTTGGATCTCTGATAACTTCCAAAAGCCACCTTGCATGATCTTGAGAGTAAATAATTGTTTATCTGTTTTTGGAGGTTTTTTTTATGGGAAAGTGAGCCCAGTTATTTGATTGACCTTTCATCATATAAGGAAATGGTCTAGGATTCTGACGTTCGGGAAAGTTGATATCTTCACCAACATCCAGCATAAAATCTGATTAGTGAATTTTCTTCTGGGTCACTTTATTTAACCCCTTGACGTACTTTGATGAGCAGGGCTTAACATAACATAGTACGCCACAAAGATACTTTGACGAGTAGGACTCGCACATTGTGTTCTTGCTTATACTTCATAGAGGGCAGGAGCTGTATAAATAAAACTTGGCGGTTTTGTTCCTTATATTTCAAACAATATTTTTATGTATTTTTCTTTCTTCTTTCATGAATTGCAGGTGTTACGGCAATTGATGGCAGGAGTGTTATAAATAGAACTTGGCAATTTTATTTTTCTACTTTTTTTTTCTCCCCCATGAATAGCAGGTGTTACTTCCATAGACGGCAGGAGTGGTATGAATAGAACTTGCAGTTTTATTCATTATATTTAAACCAAAACTTTCACATAGTTTTTTTTTTACAAATAGGTGCTACTCAATTATTCGTACAGTCAAGCTATGAAATGGCGTCAACTAGTAAACATGGAGTTTTTCGGCCTAAAAAATGTCTAACTGACGAAGAAATGACACAGATACTTTGTGATTCTGACAGTGAAAATAATTTAATCAATACTAGTGATAATGAGGATGTAGATTCTTCTGATGATTATGATAGTGAAAGTATAGAACTAACTGAAAGTGTCATCAATAATTACATAGATAGGCCTTTTGAAAGTGATAGCTCTTTTGACATTAGTGATTCAGACAATCAAACAAATGTAAATACGGTTGAAAAACTAAAGCATATGTATGCCAATCAAGGCTGGGCATGGTCCTCTAGTGATAGTAATCAGCTTATTTATCCATTTATCGGTAAATGTGATATTCCAGATACTATTGTTGCAAATCTAGGTGATTCACCAAGTGAATTTGAATGCTACTCCCTCTTGGCTTCTAATGAATTTTGGTGTCAAATAGCTTCTGAAACTAATGATTATTACGATTAATATATGAATCATAACAATTTTTCAATTGGGAAATGTGATAATAAGTGGTTTGCCACAACTGCTGATGAAATTCACATGCATTTTGCATTGTCTATTCTTATGTCACAGAATAGAAAATAAAAATTACAGTACTACTGGAGTAAACGAGCAATAATTGAAACACCACTATACGCTCAAATTATGCCTTATAAGAGATTTAGACTAATAAACAGTTCTTTTTCATTTTTCTAGTGATGAGAATTTACAGGATAGTTTACGAAAATTGAGGGCTGTTTTAACTCATATGGATAAACGCTTTTATGAATGCTACGTATCTCAGCAAGACATTAGTATTGATGATAGCTTGATGAAATTCAAGGGTCGTTTAGTTTTCGTCCAGTACAACCCAAGCAAGTAAGCTCGCTTTGGTATAGCTCTAGCCCAAGCCGATTTTTTTAGATCTTAGAATACAATGTTCTTGTTAGTATGGTGTTCAGAAAAAGTTAAATAGTGGGGCCTATTTTTAAAGTAAAGTAGGGATACAGTGTGTACATTCTATTTAATTGAAATAACATTTAAAAAATGACAACTTTGGCCATCTTTTTCTGACTCATTAAATTTTTTAAAGAGATTTCCAATTTTTTTAGCAGCCTATCATTTAGAATAAAGTGTGGCCTTTGCTTTGGTTTTTATATCTTCTGTACAAACAAATTGTGGTGCATTTATTTTAATTCTAACCTCCTTACATCATGCATTTAAATAGTTTGCGCAAGTAGCGACTGTAAAAACTATGTCACTGAAAAAACAAAAAGAAATGGCTATTTTTTTTAAATATAGGAAAGAAAATATATTTCTACATATTCCTACATTAATAAATAAATTAAATAAAAATGTCACAATTGACTGTAAATAATGATTTCCTAAGGTAACTAAGAAAAATTGTACTTTGACAGTGATTCGAGCCCATGTCCTTTGACTTAGAACGTCATTCTATAAAACACCTAGATTGCGGCTCAAAACTAGGCATCACTCCTTGGAGAGTATATCGGTGATAGCTTGTATTTTGTTGTGAAGCAAGCAGCAAAGTTGAAAGGATTAGGGGATTAACTGTGGAATGTAAGGACTCTCTGAAAGGGTGGAAGTATAGAAGGAGTGAGAGGGGTCCTTGTGGGGACTGCCATAGCTACAGTAGCGCACCTCTAGTGAGGTGATAATACAGAGTACTACTTGGAAGAAAGATCTGCAAAACCTTGATGTCCATCCGAATCTTAAGCGTACAACCCGAACAGGTAGTAAGACGCGGTGCTAAAAAAAATTGGCACATCATGCTACAAGTAGAGTTTCAGTTCTTATTCAGGTTTTATTATTCAAAATATACACACAATTTGAGTAATCTGAAGATAAATAAATAAAAGAAACTTCACAAAGCTTCAACATAGCTCTGTTGTGTCACAACTGATCAGCAGACGAGTTATTTCTCCTAACAATGAGTGATGGAAGGTTTGGAAGAATTTAGCAAAGGTTACATCATGAAGCTACATTAACCTTTTTTTTTTTCCTTCGTAGGCTACATTGTCTCTTGTATTCTAATCAGTATTCACATCACTTAACCAAACTAATTTAAGTGTACACTCTGTTACATAATTTTATTACTCTTACATGTACAGTAATCCTTGGGTAAAATGATGCCTACTTGAATTTATAATTTTGTTCTTTTAATATAGTTTCTTGCCTAGTAAATTGTCTCATAAAACTACAAACTTTTTTTTAGTTTAATAGTGTCCATTACAATTCCAGACATTTATATAATTCTAGTGTTTTTTTTTTTTGCTCTCCGTCCTATTACTTGTCCAAACTAAACATTTAATTACACTAATTAATAAGTGATGAGCAAAGTTCACTTTAGAGATAATGTTTCCACATTTGCATGCCATAAGAGTGGGAAACCACGTAGGAAAATCGTCGGAAATCAAGCCCCGGCCTTCCTGTCACTGGCAAACCAGACTATATGAGCTTGACATAGCATGCGTGGCTATTGGTGCAGGGGTTATGTATGGTATTAATTAAAGAATAACCACTAAACATTAGCTGCAATGACTATGTAGAAAGTGTTAGAGAGATTGTATACGTTTGAGAAAACGTAAGATAAAGTTCATTACCTACAATTTTTGGAACATATTTCAATCAAAATAAATTTATAAAGAATGGTCAAGCTAATTTAGTGGTATGATAAACTATTGAAATAAATGTATAAGTGATTAGTTTGTGTACACTCTAGGGCCAGGACAGTCAAAATTTTTTTGAGTATACTATAACTGTGTTGTTGATTATTAAATATTTTGAATAAATACTATTAAAAGTATAATAATTAGGAAGCTTAGCCATTAATTTGGCTTTAGCCTTGCAGCTGCTCTTTATAGGTATAAATATGAACAATCCTAACCAATTTCAATAGCTCACTTGTTATATCCATTAGATTGTAAGTGTACTCTAACCTAGTAGCAAAATAATGTAAATATTTCAACTTTTTTTTTCAGTCACTCATGAATATGTTAGTATTGAATTTAAAAATAGTTCTGTGTCTCACTACCTATTTGAGTTATACACATCACACTAATTACACTGCTAAGGATAAGGAAGGTTGAATCTAGAGGAAGTGTACCAATATTTGTGTCAAGAGAGGTTGAAACTAAAGGTGGGCGATAAAACCAATCACTACACACCAATATGTTTTGATAACCGTCACTTCCAGTGACTCGATTTGACACTTAGCAATGAACGAGATGATGGTGATTGTTGTAATACACTATGCTTGTCAGTCGGCGGCATCTGCACATTACGACTGACAAAATATTGACCCACTGGTTGTGTCTTGTAGCAATCTCATCTCCTTTGCTCTCATGTTTCAATAAACATTATTTGATAAAGAGCCACTACTTGACTACTTTGTATGGCGACAGCCTTATCTCCTTGAACAGATTTTCATTATAATAGAACATCACATTTATAAGATATTGGAAACAAATTAGTTAATAATATTTTTACTCTCATTTTATTTTGTATGTTGCATAAACCAAATAAAGAACTTGTTTTCAGTATTTCAGACATATGTTTAGTTGAGCTTAGAACACGTCTTTCTGCCGCATCACACATACAAGGACTGTGAAAATGAATTGTCTAATATACCTGTTAGAGAAATATCAGTTTATAAGTATATTAAAGACCATTGATGGGGACAAAATATCATTCCATTAACAAAGCATAACCATGACAAAATACTGTCCCGGCAATACACTGTGGCTGCCAATATCTGGTAAAAATCACTGGCATTTTAAAATAAGCCACAGTCATCACCGATATTAGTAAATCGCAGTGTAATCCATATCTAGTTAAAACCCTTAATGGAAAAACCACCCTCTTTATACCCAATCAGGATCCGAACCCAGGTCTCATCATTGGCAGGCCAGGCTATTGTGAGAGATACCTTGAAAAGCCATTTGATCACCTAAGTAGTTAAATCCCTTTCTTAACATGTAGTATCTATAATCAAATTTGAACTAATGCTCAGTTATGTAAAGGATGTATTTATTTAATTACTATAATAACTTTACTTTACAGCCATTAGTGTTTCCAGCCTATGGCCTGGGTCAGTTTTTTAGTCAAGTCATATATTTTTCCATTACCGGCTGGCTAGACCTGTCATAGCTTCATATGCCTTTCTATCTTAAGACTAGGACAGGCACAACATCCAATCCCTAGCCATTAACTTATCATTGTGAAAGGGTAAACCCATATTTTCATCATTGATAAATTTTCTACCTTGTCGAGAATTGAACCCTGACCCTTAGCTCAGTAGGCAGACACGCTGCCGACTGAGCTAAGGTGTCGGATAATTAATACAATAACTACCCTTTTCTAAAAGTTTTTTTAACTGATTTAAAAAAAATGTGATTTAGTTTTCATCAAAATACTATAACATGTACATTGTACAGTTACAAACATTTGTTATCAAGGTGTTATAATCCCAAGCTCTAATTCCCCTCTGGGGAAAATATGTTAGTTCATTTAGATTGTAGTCTTGTCTTGTTTGATAATCTTATACATGGAAGTAGGTACCGGAAAAAGTGATAGGAACATATATAACAGGGAAACGAAAAGAACAACATAATTACTACCTTACACCACTGCCACAGGACAAAGCACTAATGGTAATTGATAGTCATAATTATTTTTGCTGTGTGTATTCTGTATGGTGAATTTATTGCCAAGGTTTGTTGGCGTTCATAATTTTGGGGGACAGAACTTCAGTTGTGTTTTGTGTGTGTGGTACAGCCAAACAGCGTGGAAGGGGAGTTGATGAAGGCGGCAGCAGAGGTGAAACATTTGCGAGAAGAAGAGAGTCAGTTGAGGCAAGAAAATCTTCAACTTAAGGTAAAGGTTGCTTTAACTCCAGCTTAGATAGTTCACAAAATCTAATTTTCCAACCAGATCAACTTTTGAGGATTGCAAAGATAACTTAATTTGGGTTTCCAAAATTATTTTATCGGCTTTTTTTTTACTTTTAAAATCTTTGGAATTCGTGTCTGAGCTATCGTTACAGACATGCAAAAGGTGAGGTTATTTTTAGGGGAAAAGTGGTGATATTGAAAGCTTATTTATTTAAATACGAGTCAAATTAGTATTCATTAAAAAAAAAACTAGGATAAAACTGTACATTTTTCATTCATAATGTGTATTTAACTATTTATTAACAAATTCGAAGAAAAATCAAATATAAATATTCACAAAATACTTCTCGCTTAGTAATATCAAATTCAATATCTCATTATTATTACCTTCTGTCATCATAGAAGACTAAACTACTATCAAATAAGGAGAAGGGGATAAAAATTAAGAAGATACAATTTTGCCAAACATGACAGCCTGTAGCAAGGGATATATATGTATCAATGTCCCTTGGACCTAGCATGAAGTCTTTTAAAGGCTGAAAACAAAGAATTGATTTATTAAAATAGAAATTTAAGTATTGTAATATGTAAAAGTAGAAATCGTGATTTTTAATGTTAGCCTCAGGGGGGGAAAAAGACCTAAATATTCTAAAGACTCATATAGTGATCCGTTTTATACCTATAAAATAAGAAAAAAACAATGCTATGCACATAAACGACAGCCCTGTCATAGCGCTATTGCCAATGCCACCGCGTTAAAAGTTATATTGCATGAAATGGAATTTGCCAAATTACAAATAAATTGTGTTTATTTAGAAAAAAACTTAAATGTCTGTTATTTGCATGAAAACAGAATTTGCGTTATCGCAAATGCAAATTTTGCATGTCCCTGGCTATCATGAATTATTATCACTTTGTAATGATTTGCAGTGTTGATATTTTAGTAATTTTTTATTTAACTGATCTGAAATCAAATTGATAGTTTTAAATTAATTCAAACTATATTTTAATAAGATTATTTTAATTTTATTTTAAATGATTTCATGAGTGAAATATTTTTTCACATTAAGAACTATTTTGATGTCAATACATCTTTATCTTTTGGTGTTACCCACACTTAGTTAATTTTATTTTATTTTTGCTCATAGGCTCTTACTACCTGTTCAGGCTATCTACATTACACGAACGGTGTAGTGTTCATAAATATAGAATTTAGAGGAAATACTCCCACATTTGTGTAGAGCCTAATAAACTAGTTTGAAAAAACTCTCACTACACCTGGCTGGAATTCAAACCTTGACTTATTTCACTGGCATACAGGACTCGAAGGGGTCAAATTTTACTCCACTTGCCCACCAATGCGAGTCATTAAATAATGACTTGACCTAAACACTCTTAGAAGTTATTTTAACTCTGATGTTCATTCACATATTTCCCCAAGTTGAAATTTCAACTTGATATGACTGACTCATTATTCAACAGTAACTTTAATTCCAACTCATTCAAATTACAGAAATTTTAAAAGCAAATTAAACTTGATCTTTGAATAATTGTCATATAGACTCTAGTTTGATTATAAAATGTTTAAATTCTCTTGAACTAGAAATTTAAAATTGAATACTTCCAAATTAGATTTTCCCCCAGGTATATTATTCATAAACAAGTTATATGCTCAACTGTACACCACATTGTTTAATGAAGGATTTACAAATTTGCGCATGATAAAACAGCATCATGAACACTAGTTATAAGTCATACAGAGTTGTGGTTATGGATAGCTTTGAGTTTGTTGACCTCGGTAGTCTTGGGGTAAAGTGCTCACCCCATGATCTGATGTTCTTGGGTTCAAACCCAGCCGAGGTTGACAAATTTTTCTTGAGCGATAAAAATTCATCGCACACCTTCCTTTGGAGGGGAAGTAATCCGTCCATCCAATTCTTAAAGTGATAACTTTTTTTTATAACTTGTCTAAACATTTTCTACCATTTGTGTTTATTGTTCTAATAGGAGGAGATACTGAGAATTCGTCGGTCAAATGCCAACATAGATTCATCTGCGTCATTGTCTAGTCTTTCAGCGGCAGGACAGGTAGCTCCCGAGCAGTCTCTCCCCTACATTTACTTTGTTCTTGCCCTTGTCATGGGGATGTTTGGCATTGTTTTGGGCAAATTTATTCTCTGAATGTTGACAGCACTCTACGAAAATCCTGTGAGCCATTTGGTTCTCTCCGCCCTTCCTTTTTTCCATTTGACTCATCCTATTTTTACTACCATCACCATCATCTTCTCCTCTTCCTCCTTGAAAAATTTGTCTCTTTAATAGTCGTATCTGTGTAACCCCTTGTACATTATTTTCTGTTCTTTAATTTGTGTTTCTTTATAATATATGGATAGAAAGGTAAAATTTAGAAAGATTTTTTTCTCTGTCCGAAAGATGCTGTACCATCCTTTTTTCCTAATTTGTTTACTTCTTTGTGTAGGCGACTCACATTGAATGGCTTACCAATAATTGTAAATAATGTGTTGTATATGGATAAAAATTAGTGCTAAATAATTTGAACTATAAAAAAATATTTTATGAAAGCCTCTCACATAATGGAAACGCATGAAAGTGCAATAAATTGTTTGAATGGTTTTTACTATGAATTGAACTTATACACGGATTGTTTAATAAATCTGTTACCTGGTGGAAGGTTGAAATCATTCGAAAATCAAAAGTTCCAATCTTGTGTTCCTTGTATAGATTTGTCTTGTGAACTGTTATACTATTTTTTTCCTCCTTGTATAAAAAAAATATGTAGTGATTGACATGATTTGCGTGACATTTCTTTGAGTTTTTTTTTAACCTTTCCCTTTAAAGATACTTAATCAAACAAGGCCCTTAAAATGTGAAGGAATGATTTTAATCAGCATCATATTTGAAAGAAAAATTGAAATCGGATGCTAGAGGGTTCAGAAATGACAATAAAGAGCCGGTGGTTTGGCATGTCGTGCTCTATGTTGATATGTCACTGTGGCACGATTATGATCTGAACCAGTAAGTATCTTGTGTTCGAGCCTATTAGTGTAGAAAATACCAAACATCTGCTACTTGTCTCTGTCTTTGCATTCAAGCTGTTGGTTAACATTACAAGATTTGCCGAGTGACAGATGTTACGGTTGTAGCCAACTCTATTTACATTAATGTTCTTTTGGAACTATAATCTCTTTACTCACACAGGTTTTTTTAAAAGTTTTTTTTAAATTTTAGTTCTGCTCACTACATTTATCTTTATTTTTAGTGATGTATTCTTAGAAAGTTTTTTTTTTACTTGTGGGGGAATAGATATTCAGTTTTAATTTTGAGTTGGCTTGGCGGGATGCAAATTGTTGGCTATTATACCCTCCATATTTTGAACTTTTTATTAGGGTGGTGGGGGGTGGAGGTAAAGAGGATAGTGGTATATAAGAAGCAGATGTCTTGGTATTTATTGTAAGTGATCACAGCTTAAAACCTCTTGTTTATACTGTATTATATAGCTATAATGTTGAATAACCTAAGTTGATATTTAAAATTGAAATACTACTTTGGTTGAGGTGTAACACATTAAGAGCTGTCACAATTTACATGGATCTGATACACCATTTTACAACAAGAGGAATAACAACTGCCTCGTTAAATTTTTGACATTTTAAAAGGAAACAAATGTAAGTACTGTACCTAGTTAGTTATTGGACAATGTTTGCAATTGCTTAGTGTGCTATGCGTCCTATTGTTGAAGAAAGCTCTAGGACTCCATATTTATATTTAATCTACGTATAGTCTGCAATAATAAAAAGTTAAATTGAATGTAACATAGAAATGCATGCAGCTTTAATTTAGGGCAGCCCTTAACATAAAAGTATTGGACATTAATTTTTATATTTATTTAACACTGTAAATTGTTAATGCATCTTGAACATTTATTTTCATTAAAGTTTTCACATGTTCAGTCTGTCCTGAATTTCAAAGTGAATCGAATTTGTTACAGCACCCACTCTTACCAGAAACTTAATTAATATTCACTTTGTGTTAGGCTATTTTATTAATGTAAAAGTACATTTATTATAAGTATAGACATTTTTTCAAATGCATTGCCTTAATTCACTGGCAAAGGTAGTTTCATGGTCTATTTGCAAAAGTAAAGAAATTTGCATACTACAGGCCTGATTGAAAAATGAGAGGAATTAATTGAATTGAATTGTTAGTCAACAAGTCTCTTTCTAATGTGGGCAAATAAATTTATTTATTGATAATATTATGTGATATATATATATATACACACACACACACTCAAATGTCCTTGATAGCACAGCTATGATAACATTTTTATAAATGTCGTTAAAGGAAACAACAAACTTTTGACTCTCAGCACAATGTATGTGAAATAAAATTTGACCATCTCACTGCAAGTATGGGTGTAGGGGTTTCCGGTGCTACCATTCCGGAGTGTTTGAGTGTCCTTTTATGTTAAGCCTATAATTTACAAACTCATATTTTTTAGAAATGTGAACTCATCTTGTTCTATTATTTGTACAGTCTCATTGAAATATAATACTTGTTTTTTAATAATTTAATGTTGACAGGAGTATAACTTCTCTTTAGCTGTAGTACAACTTGGTATTAAGTAAATAAAACTGAAACTTATTTCCTGTGTTGTTTTTTCCCCTCTCTCATTTGTTTTTGCTATAAAAAAAAGTGTAACCATGACAATGGTAGCTTTAGAATATGCGTACAAATTATATTTGCTGCCAACACCAACAAAATATATCTATATTATCGGTATACCTGCATTTATAATTTTAAAAAAAAAAGTTAGAAAATGAAGGTTAAATAGAAGTAAAAACCAAAACATTTACAAACACTCCAATATTTTGATGTCACTCGACATCTTGCTGACCAGGTGAGTATAGACTTCTGATTAAGATGCAATTTGGTACTGAAATATTTAAGTCTTTGTGAATGTGGGTATTTCATTAAGGAAACCCTACTTTTCGAGGCATGATTTTTATATATGTAAGAAGGTGAAGGAAAAAGAGATAGAAACACACAAAAGGGAACAAATACGATGTTTGTAGTGAAGAGGTTTTCCTTAATGAGGTATTTACATTTCCTATGTTTGTCCTTTATTGCATGTTACAAACATGATGTGGTTTTTATAAGGAAAAGAGAAAAATTGCTCTCACTACAGTGCAGCCATTGAATGAGGTAATGATGATGATTATCCAGCCAATTTGCATAATGGGGTGAATAGGCTGAAAACAAAATCAAAACCATTACCAAAAACAAATTGGGGTAAAAAGTGTAAAGTATAGGATACAGATGTTTGAATAATACCAATGACACATACAATAAATGAAATGGATGTCTTTTAAAGAACCAAACTGTAAAAGTAGATGAGTTAGCTCAGAACAGTTGAAATAATTTCTATCTTCATTTCTTCTTATAGTCTTTCTTCTCTTCACAATTTAGCTCTCACAGTTTATGATAATTTTGTATATTTACTTACACTAATGGGATAGGGCTAAGGAAAGTAATATTCAGAGGAAATATATCCATATTTACATAAAGAAAATTGTAAAACAATTTAAGGAAAAAACACACCCAGCTGGATACCCTGACCACTCACTGGCAAACCAGACAACCTATGTAGGCTACTCCCATGGTATGTATTCTCTCACCTTACTGTCTTATTCAGAATAATACACAATAAAACACAAATAGGACAGAACAAACTCGACTTAAAGCCAACAAAATGGTTTAGCTTGATATTGATTATAAATTTCCATGCTCAAAATAATTTTTCTGGTATTGTATATTTCATCAACCGTTATTTATATCCCCCCCTTTCCAATTTAATAATTTCCTTTCACTCTTTATTTATTGAATGAAATAACAAATTTTCTATTACAAAGTAATTTAGGGTTAGTAAATTATAACCAATCTATCTCAATAAGAAAAACTTCTTTTCTCTTCATGAGTCAATTGCATTATATTAGGAAGAAGTTATAGGAGAGGTGGATGGAAACATATAAAAGGGGAGGAACAAAATATGGCTTTTACAATGAAAAGAACACAGTTCATACTTTACATTGCTGCCAATGTTCAAAGAGGTAATGGTTGCCTCTTAAAGAAAATTGATTGTCACTGCCCAATCCCCCGACCTAGGTTTCATTCTATCGGAACTCGTCAGGGAGGAGTGTGAAACGCGCAACTCAACTTCTTAAAAGAGGAAACCAAAAAAACACAAACGGGAGAATATGGAAAATTGTAAAGAATGATAGGACACACTTGTTCCTATATATGTGTCCTATCATTCTTTACAATTTTCCATTTTCTCCCTTTTGTGTTTTTTTTTTATTTCCTCTTTTAGAAAGTTGCGTTGCGCGTTTCACACTCCTCCCTGATGAGTTCCGATAGAATGAAACCTAGGTCGGGGGATTGGGCAGTGACGATCGATTTTCTTTAAGAGGCAACCATTACCTCTTTGTCCATTGGCAGCATTGTAAAGTGTGAACTGTGTTTTTTTCATTGTAAAAGCCATATTTTGTTCCTTCCCTTTTATATGTTTCTATCCACCTCTCATGTACCTTCATCCAAATATAATATAAATTATAACCAAAAAATACACTAGTGATGCTCTATTCATAGACATCAATTCTCTGGATTAATCTAGGCAAGATGTCTTGTATCAATTCAAGCTAATAATTGAGTGCATTGAATCGATCTCAAGAAGATCGATTAGTATAATTATAAGAAATTAGCTTTAACCATTAGAGAGAGAGAGAGATGCGGACTATTCAATGTTTGAGACAGCTTGAAGTGATTCACTTCACTGAAATAAGCAATTTATATAGTTCACATAGTGAGTTGGACTAGTTCAGCTAGCTGCTAGAGGAACAGTGAAATTGAAGTATTAAAGAGTGCTAACTACACATCTCTAATTGATCACTTTTCAGAATTGATTTAAAAACAGTAAAAAAAACCTGGAAACATTTACTTTTCAAAACTTTTACAGGAATAAATAAGCTTATGGAAGATGAATGATAATTTATTTTTGCAATACCTCTTGGTGTGTTTGATTCTCTTAATACTTCTTAACATACTTGTTCTTTTTATGAGACAGAAATCAAATAAATTACTGATAGATCCATCTATGATATAATATATGGACTATATTAAGCAAAACCAAATAGTACAGCTTGTTTCACAGGCGGCTCTATCACTAATAACATTCAGTTTGTTTTCTCGAAAATGTGACAAATATTTTAAGAGGTATTAGGAGAATAAAACACCAAGAGATGTGCGCCATTTACTATGTGAATTGTTAGATAGTCTCATAGAGTATAAGGAAAGTAGAACACTAATACAAGGGGTATTATGTTATACTTTAAAATACTAGTTACTGTTATTAGGTATTTACTAGATTCCTAAATTAAAAGGTACATTTTGCAACTGTGTTTTATAATAATAAAAAAAGACAACCTTATTATTTTTATTACTTGCTTACAAATGTAAATGCCACTCCATTTACTCTGAAAGGTAGCATTCCTACCTTGACGGATTACACTATGACTTTTATAATCTATACCATAGAGGAATATTGCAAGTTAAGCTTGCTACCTTATAGGGTAATTGAAGGGCACATATCGTAAATTCACCATCATGAATTATTTCCAGCCTGTGGCCGGGTCTGTTTGGTAAAATATATTTTAATAATTTAGCACCTTTTATCGCAATGATGATTTTTTGTATATCATGTATTCACAATTATTGTGTTTGTGGTAGAGATGGGCAGAACCGTTCAAAGTAGTTCAGTTCACTGAACTGAGCAGTTAATTTATCTTGTTCAACAATTTGAGACGCGGGATGTAGGAATGTGCAACACTCGAAAATTCAAGAAAAAAATAATCTCTATCTTGTCTCGAAAGTTAAAAATTGAATCTTGAAATTTCGATAGATAAAAAAAAGCAAGTAATAGCCCTAATAAATTATAAAACCAAACCGGGAATTTATTATTTCCAATAATAGGCCGCTTCCTCCCAGCCCCCAAAAAAAGCTTTCATTAAGAAATATTTGTTTATAAATATTGTTTTTCAATATCAAACTTTGACAATATAAGCTATTACATTACAAAATTAAAAAATTATACATGGTGCATTTAAAAAATATATATATATATATATGACAATCTAGATCAAGTGCCAGCACAAATGTCAAAAAGGAACTCTATAAACTATATATTTACTATAGTAAACATAATCTAAATTTTTTATTTTCAAAGGACATTGTCTCGTTCTCGTGTCTCGATACTTTTTTTTATATTATCATCTCGAATTGAAAAAATGGTTCTCGCACATTCCTACTAAGTAACCTTATTAATAAAAAAACAAACAGAAATGAGCACATACAATCCTAATTATTATTTCTGTTGTCAACATACCTTTTTCTCAACTAATACAAAGCCTACAGCTGAGTATTTAATTTCAACAACCCAACAAAAGACTAAATTTTTTTTTGGGGGTTAAGGTGGGGGGGAGGGGGGTGAATGTGCGAAAGTTTTGCACGGGTTTACTGGAAGGTTTATATTTTAAGACTATGCTTAGTTTAATCAACCTTCGATAGTCGATTATTTATTAGATGTTATGGCTTTTGACAGGTCCGTCAATTAGTAATATATTATTATAGCATAAATAATATTTATATGATAAATTAAGCCTATTATTGTTATTATTTATTATCTTATAAAACCAGCTTTGGTACACCAAATATGTGATAAAGCCTTTTTGTCACCAATGCCTTGTAATGTGACCGATTAAAAAAAAAACTATAATTAGACAAGTATTTGAGATAAGATTTTGAGAAAATAAGGGGGTAGGGGGTGAAATCAGAGCACTCACCTTTAACAACATTGTATTAAATTCTTGGCTCACAGATATTGGTATGCACCTAAACAAATCTGTTAGTTTCATCTAGCTTGTAGGTAATGGAATCTTGAGTTTTAAATCCCAGTTGGGTTCATCATAATCAACTGTTTACAGCCTGTGGCCAGGTCACTTTAGTAAAATTCCTCCATCTTCCTCTATCCTTTCTTCTTTAATTGCCTCCATTCTACTTTCACTTTTTCTGCTCCTCCCATTTCTTTATTGGCATCCTCTCCTTTTCCATCCTCATCACATGACAATACCATCTCAGTCTTGCTTCCTCTACTATCTCATGTAGTCTCTTTACTCCCACTCTTTCCCAGATAACTTCATTCCTTATCCTGTTTCTCCTCGTGACAGCTAACATGCTCCTTACAGTTAGGTGCAAACAGGAGTTTTCCTAAAGAGTCTACCACTCTCCCTCCATGCAAATACGTATACCATTCCTCTAAGCTCTTCCTTATCCTCTCTCTACCTTATTGAATCAATTTTTGTTTTTTATTATTCCCAGGGAAACTTGTCTGCGAGTCGATTTTTGTGGCCATAGTAACTCACAAAACTCAAAAATAAATTATACTGTAGAAGTGCACATGAATAAATACAAAGTTTTGGTTTAAACTAGGAGGAATAGCAGCACAAAAAGGAAAAGGGAATATGTAGGCATTTTAATCTGGCCACATGCTGGGAACGGTTGATGATTATGATAATTCAGCACAATTAAACCCTTATTTTGGTTGGAAGAACAGTTTAGAAAATTAAAACATATTTCTTCGCGGCCAACATTACATTTACTGTATTATTTGATAGGTATTTATAATATTTATTATAAGTGACAGCTTCATATAACATGGACTTTATATATGAATATATTAAAATAGTTTTGGTACCTAACTTTGGTAACTACCAGCTATTGTTCTTCCTACAAAAATCAGGATATACCCGAGTGTTACTGGAGTAAAAATTGTTTAGACAAAACACTAAAAATCACATCTACACATTTATAAGGAAAAACTTTTCCTGCCACTGACACATTCTTCAGATTAAGAGAGTAGACGTTTGCTAATGGCTGGACTGCAAAGTTTGTTTAGTAAAGGCAACAATCCTGAAATATAACTATTTGTGTGTGGATGTTAATTGTGTGACTATGGCTTCTAGAATACTAAAGAAGTCAGAAGAAAGGAAGATGTCACATTTGTGAGTTGGGTTCTTCCCACAATTTTTCCCCTCTCTACTTGGGTGAACTCTCTTCAATTTTTGCTTATTATATTTAACCATTTCTATTATTATATAGGTGGGGGTGGGGGGCGCGCGCTGACACAAATTATTTATGGAATAAGACAAAACAATTGGTGATATTAGAAATATTACTAAATCATTAAATTATATACATATTTAAATAATAACTGTAATTCAAATCAATAATAATATAATAGTAATATAATGGTCAATTTATGATTGTCGAAGCTTTCTCTTGGGTTGTGGCCTGCAAATGAGTTTGATCTTTGGTATGCCTTTTAATACCTTTACAAATATTATTAATATCACTGAATACGGCTTTATTCCACACGCCATTATCGTTTGTAAATAGTAAGGTCAACTACAGGTCTATAATTTATCTAAAAACAATAAATATTGCTAAAAACAACCTATAAACAAGATTTGAACATATCAGTTACTATTATACATCAATCATGAAAGTAAATTAAGCCAGTACTCGCCTAGGGAAATGCTGCTTCCCTTTTACCGATGAGGGCCGGACAGGCCCAGAAACAAACGATTGAAAGAGCGAGTGAGACTAGCTGGCTGGCCGGTCAGTCTGAGAAAGAATTGCTTGCTCAACTATTATTAATATTATACTTGTTGGAGAAGTTTCTAATTATAAGAGTTTGTTTAACTTTATCTCCCTTTTATTTTCGTTTTACCTTTTTAATTTTAAAGAAGCGTTTCTTCCCTTGCTTCCATTGAATAAACGCCACTGGTGTTCCCACAGTTTTAATTCACTAGACAATTATTTTTTACAAATTTATTTATTTAAAACTTTAAACTCATCTTGTTTCCTTAGATTTGGTAATTTTGTTGTTGTTAACTAGCGTACTAGTAAAAATGCATGCCACTCATAATAAAAATAACTTCGATTTGAATTGTCAGAGGAGGTGATTGCAAAGTTAATAAGCTTGGTTTCATTTCAGCTCAAAAATTAAAATTGTTATTAATTGTGTACACACATTAAAATATCTAAAATAAAGGTCGGTTGTGTAGCATAATACTTTCCTAGATTAAGTTAGGAATGTGCTTCATACCAAACACAATCTTTAAATAATAATTATTTATTAAAACATAACATGTATAAAATACAGTGGTGTATATAAAACATAAATAGGTATAATTATGATAAAATTAGCTCATGGCAAATTGTGGATCAAAATTCAAAATACAAAGGTGGCCGTGTTTGAAGTAATTGCATCATAAATCAAGGTATTGTTGAGAGGTTTATACTGCCGAGTGATAAACTTGATGATTTCTTGAGCAGCACAGCCCCCTGAAACATCAACATTGTACAAAATTAATTTATCAGGACATGAAATGTTGTGTTCTACTAATCTATAACTAAAGTTGGGTCGAATCCACTATTTTAAGAATCAGATTCTCCAATTTACCTTCAAATCCCAAATCTGAATCTTAGAAAAAATTAAGAACATAAGAGGATATATAAATATAATAGAATAGTAAATTATAACAAATAGTAACTTATAATCCATTAATTATAACATTCATTCATTCCTTCAGTTAAGTGTTAAATTACTGTTCTGGGGCCTGGTTAAGTTATCCTATTTATTATCATTGGTTCTGAACTACCAATAAGCACTAAGAGAACTCTTAAGACAAATTTCAATTTAAAAAAAATATTATGGATTTGAGTCTTGAATCTGAAATTTTCATGAATCCTCGAAGGCCCATCCCTATTTATAACCTTATAAATTTAACGTTATTTGTTATAAAAGCTTTAATCAAAGAAAATGCTATTGAAAAAATAAATGTATACATTTATGTTGAGAATTTTAAGATGTGACATTTTTCCAACAGTAGCAGATTATGATTTGTCCCTTACAAGTGCGAACTTTCTCATTGATTAATCAAAGTGAAATACTATCTTAAAATTTTATCTTGTAGAGAATATAATTGCTCTAAGTATAACGCTAAATCAATAAAAGATAAGCTCAATATGAGTTTACCTATAAAAGCAGCCACAGAATGAAGTTCTGCTGCACCACATCGACAAACCTCGTGCACATAATCATCTTTCGCAAGTGGTCCACACCCCCACTCACTCAGCAGTTTTGAAACGCATGCCTGTAATGATTGAATACCATTAAAAATAAACATATGGACTTAACTAGTCTATGTGGGGCTTTGCTTGTAATCACATTTGATCTGTACCCCACTTGTTGACTAAGTTTAAAAAATGTATGTCCATCCTTAAGTAAATTGGGGTGGATATATTTAAGTACACAATTTTATAAATAGCACACAGTTTTTTTTAACGATACTGGAAAATATTTATAATGTTGAAATATTGATAGTACACACATTTTGTAACTGAATTTAAATTTGTCTCAATTCTGAGCTTTTCTATTTAAACAATTGAAGGAAATAGAAGGCCAATCCCTACACAATTACCGCAAAATTGTCGATCTAGAAGTTCATATTTACAACACAGAATAGGTATTAAGTTTCTGTGAACTTCCTGTGTGCATATCATTCCCTTAAAAGCTGGAATTGTTTTTGGATTTGGAAGGTGTTCATCTATTTTCTGGAGTTGACTTTCACCCATTGTTTGCATATTTAAAACCGTAATTCTCAGAAAAATCCATGTGGATTAAAAGTTCATCTGAACTTAAACTTGTCTTTATCGAGTCCAAGACATGATACTGATGCTTTATGTTTGCGTTACGGTGTAAAAACTTTAAAATTGACTTCTAATTCTTACTGTTCGTTGTTGATGTTTAACAATTAGGTGGCCAAACTCTAAATGATTGTATAATACATGAAAATTGATTAAAACAAAATAAGCAAAAATAAACTAGTGAGTGAAAAATGAGTGGAGAAAATCCCCTAAAGAAAGATATGGGTAAGAATCTTATTCACAAAGGTGACATCTTCTTACTTTCTTCTGTCTTACATAGAAGAAAAAGTCAATAATTTTAACAACAATATTTTTATATTTTCAAAGGAAAAATGACGCAAAACGGCTATAATAAATTAAACATTGAAAGGAGGATTTAAGGGCAAGCCCTACACACCAAAGAACTGTAGGCCTCAAAGTTCACAATAAAACACCTAATTATGTCATTTTCGGGGTACATCAATCCCTTTCTTCAACAGAAGAGAGTTAAACAGACTAGACTAAGAAAGCATAGCTAGAGGTTGATCATGGTCACTTAGATTCTGTTGTTTCCTGTTTCTTGATTCAAAAAACGGGTTTAGGTTTGGATTTGTCAGTTGCTTGTTCAAACTTGTCTCTTTACTCTTGGTCGATGGATAGAATATTGTATTTATATTATATTTAATTATTCTTAAATTAAATTATATTTTTGACTTTTGTTTTTCAATGTATATGATAGTTTTTCTAACATGAAGGTAATAAGAAAACAAAGAAAATGTCACATTTGCGCAATGGATTCTACTCATATTTTTTCCTTTTTCCTTAATTGACTATTTTTACTCATTAGTTTATTATTCCTTATTGTTTTTATTAATTTTCAGTGGCAATGTTTCTCATAATCCAAATTAACAATAAATTTTCAAACTGTTATGTGTTGCTTATTGTTTCTAATAACACTAAATGAATACATTTAATATCTAATGAATTTGAAATGTTAACATTGAAATATTTTGTATTTATATATTTAACTTGAATCATCAATCTGTAACTTTGGTTGACACATACATAGGAGAATCAATGTTCAAATTACATAAACTATTCAGTTTAAGAGTATTAAATCACACAACACACACCTCACAATAATAATTATTTTACCTTTAATTTGACGATATCTGGTTCAACTTGATCATCAAATTCCCCAGGGTAAGTATTGTATTCAGAATAAAAACGGTCGACGCCGCGCAACATTACATAGTAGATCATTGTACTTTCTGGGTTTTCCAGCATAGCAGCTGCAAAAAATTGACTTTATGTTAGTGTTCTATCCATTAATTTAAGCTTAGGATCCTATTTTTCATTTTGAATTAACTGTAAAATTAAACACAACCATACTCAATCCAGAAGTCGTATCAAAGTGTGGTTTTCTGCATTCTTTACTCGGCAACAGCGAAATAGGGATCAGATTAGTTTTTTTTTAAAAGTTCTGCGAGTACTCGGGTTTTGAGTTTAGCTCGTCATTAAAGCTCGGGATCAAGATCAAAAGTTTTTTAGACTCGTCATTTTTGAGTTCCACTTGATGAACATATAAACCAATTTTTAAAATGTAATGTTAAATATAGGCTATTTAATTTAAATGAAATAAGCAGTTTCAATTATAAATCATTCGTTAACTTAACACATTGTTAAAATTAATATCAAATTTCACATTAATAAAGTAAAAGAACTCTAAAAATAATTTTGACCAGTAAACTAATTCAATATTTTTGTCCATTTTGAAATGTCCTCAATTAACATTGCATTGCCATGACAAGGCGATGAAAATAAAAATAACTAAGTAAATCACTAAATACTTGAATAATCATTATTTTTATTATCTTCACATGGTCCCTTTCTAAAACTATAATTTCAGTTATATTAAAATTTTAACATTGAGAATACATATTGATTGTTTTCGAACTTAATATATTTAAAACTTATATTAATACAATATAATACAAAATTAGCATTAGTTACAATTTAATTATAGTTATGTTGGTTAACCTGTCTAAAATCACTGTTGATCAACATTGCAATAAATATTTTACCAAACTTACATTTAAATAAAAAAAAACATTTACTATTTCACATTGTCTTTTAGAAATATTAATTTAACCATCTTAGTTTTCATTTTAAGTATGAACATAAACTTTTATAAGCATTAAAAATTGAATTTGAATAGATTTCATAGTAAGATACTTTCTAGTAAGAGCCCATAAAAGCGTTTATATCGACTGCATAGAGAACTGAGCATGGACTACATGCACAATTGTGCACAGAGGAATGGAATTGGAACAGAAGAAGTGATTATATGCAATTCTTACATTAAGGAGGACTAATAAACAAAATATGAAACAATCAAATTTGTAGCTATTTGTGATTCTTACGTTTTCCCATAAGGTAATTAAAGTTATGGAGGTTTATTTTGTAGAAATATTATATCATAAAAACGTCAATTTTAAACAAATATACAAATACATTTAGTATACTGTCCTAAAAACACTAACCAATATTCTGCATGTTAGGTGTCTTGAAGTCGTATTCGTCTGCAACAGACGTTCCTCGCACCACGTGAAGATCAGTTGCGTGTTTGCAGAATAGTTTTATGTCTGTCTCGGTAATAATATCTGATGGTTGATTCAACTGGTGTAGAAGCTGCTGAGCTCGACGGAACACAGCCTCGGCATCCTTTGAAGCTTGATTGTGGTAGCTACATAAAGCAATTGACATAGTCTGTTTGAAAATAATAGGAAATAAACTTAAGGTCATTATTTCACATTCTACTATAGAAGAAATACTAATCCAACAGCTAACATTTGTCAAATTGTATTGTTATGCACTTTACATAATTCACACTTGGGTAATAAGTGCTCACCATTTGAAATGACAACACCCCTGCTTATGGTTTCAAGCACCCTTTACCAATTCAATAGGAAATGTTACAGTACCTATTTTTATTTTTTTAGCACCATGTCTTACTAACCATTTGAGTTATATGCTTATGTACTAATTAAACTAATGGGTTAAGTTTGAATTTAGAAGAAGTGTAGACACACTTGTGTGGAGAGAGAGTGTTAAACCATTTAGGGAAAACTACCCTCAGTACACCCAGCTGAGATTGAACAACAATCTCCCCATCATTGGCAGTTTATTTTGTTTTGCGAGTAGCGCCTTAGATATGCGGCCACCGAAGAAGATACCTATTATTTAATTTTGATCATATTATATACTAATTATATTCAAATGAGTTGTTTCTTCTAATTATTTTTTAGGATGTGCTTTAGAAATATAATAGCGCTGCAAGTTTTTTTAGTATGTTCAATACTATGGCTAGTAACTTATTTTAAGGGTTGGGGTTTGGGAGGCTAATTTTGAGTAAACATATCTGCATAAATTGGAGAGGAACTGGGAAACCCACTTTAATGATGAATCAGATGCTTATTACTACTCCCAGTGCACCTGACATATTTAAACCTTGTCCTCGTTGTCACTGGAAATCTATAGCGAGTCTATAGCGAGACTTGGTGGGGAAGATGATAGAAATTGTAGTAGAGAAATCCATTATCCAATGCAACATTATGTTTTACCAATGAAATTTCAAATTAATTTTGTAAAACTTTGTTTGACCATTTTTTAAAAACATTTTTTACTAACCAGCAATTAAAAAGGACATAGGGTGAAATCCAATGTAAGTAACCCAAGTGTAAGACCTACTTTAGTATCTTTTTTACTCGAAAAAATAATAAAAAATATATTGAAATACACAAATTTTTGATATGGACATGTCTAATTATATTGGACATTATAGTCAGTTATTAATAGTTTCGATATCATTTCTTTTTAAAAAAGGGGGTTATTGAATAATTATTTGTCAATTGTAGTTTTTTATGAAAGAAAAAAAAGGTATTTTTTTTACTTTTTCTAAAAAAAAATCCATTCTATAATATGGAATAGGTGATACTCTAGCACACATATACAAATAGTGGAGATAAATGACTGAACATACACTTGTTGAAGAGCGATGTATCTGCTGGTTTCAGCTGTCATGTCTGGGATGGATCCACGAAGTGGTAGAAAACCCTCACCTTCGTTATCAACAAAGTCTCGCATAGCCTTGGCCATGATCCAGAATGATTTGCTCTGTATCAGAATATGTTTATAATTAAGTGTTGTCAAAAACACATCTGAAAATTTTAAGCTAAAACCAAAAATAAAGAATACATACTCGCTCCAAATTGGATCTGTAATTAAAGCTTAGTAGCTTATGGATGTAAAGTTATTATAACAAAAAGACACTCCAATTCTTGAGGATAGTTGAGATTTGAAAAAAATATTTTTGCAAAATTTTGTTTTAAGAGCTATAATATTGCTCTTTTCTGGTTCAGCCCCAACATTTATTATAGAAAAAACTTAGCAACCAAACCCCATTCCATTGATTTAACACTTAACTTAATGTATTTTATAGGCCTAATCAATGGATTATAGCAATTTTTTTAATATCTAGTTACTATTTTTATTTAATGTTTATAATTTGTTTAATTCGGAGGTGAATTTTAAAGATTTTGATCTATAAAATAGTGGATTCAACTCATCTCTAGTTTTTACACTCCTTAGTAGTAGAGAACAATTTGACACCTTAGTTCAGTCGGTAGCATGTCTGTCTACTGAGTTAATGGTCCCGGGTTCGATTCCCAGCATGGCTGAAAATTTATCATTGTTGAATTGTGGGTTTAGCCTCTCACATTGATAAATCTATGGCTGGGGACTAGATGTTGTGCCTGTCCTACCCTAAGTTAGATTATAAGGCATATGAAGCTACGACAGTCCTAGCAAGCCGGTAGTGGAAAATATACAGCTTGAATATAAATCTGACCCAGGCCACAGGCTGGAAACAATAATGGATGTAAAAACCATGGCCTAACTAGAGAAGGGTACAAATCCTATACTTCTAGAATATGAATTTTACATTTTCTTTTGATTCTCAAATCCAAATTTGAACCCTCAAATTTCTAAAAATGTACAATTTGGTTAAAATGAAAATATTTTAAACTTAATTTTAAAATGTTGTTTAAGGTTTGTTACCAGTGATAAATTTATGATATTTTGTTTGTCATGTTTATTATGTCATAAACAACAGAAAGAAAACTTTTTTTTTTAGTAAATTAATAATTAAATTTAGTAATTTTTTGTGATTTTGTTACTCTCCAAGATACAAAAGTCAATATAATTCTTTTTACCAATTACTTAAAATAAAGATGGGTCAAATCCACTATTTTATGAATATGAATTTCAAATTTACCTTCGAATCCTGAATCTTGAATCCAAATCTGAATCTTTAAAAAAATGATGAACATAAGAAGAAATAGAAATATGATGGACTGATGGAAAGTAAAAATAGTAACTAAATGTTAGCATTCTTTCTTACTATCCATTCATTATAATATTCATACATTCAGTCAAATGTTAAATTACTGGTCTGGAGTCTGTGAGGGATTCGAAGATGTGAGTATCCCATCTCTACTTTTAAAATACCTAATAATCATATTAAACATAATTTTATGCATACCTTTGATGTTAAATTAATACAGCACTCATCATCCAAAATTTCTTTTATATGTTGCGGCACAACAGTTGGAGATATTGCATAATTTACAGCTTTGATTGCTTCTTCAAAATTTTCTTCGGGTTCTGGTAAACCGTTTTCATCTAAGTAAATCCCTATTAAATATAATCAAGCAAAGAGTAATTAGTATTTTCAACACACGATGAAGAGCATATAAAGAAGGAATTCAAATTAATTAAGTTTGGAACTGAGCAATGGGTTATTTATTACATTGTTAAAAGGATAAAACCACTTCATTTTGCTACCTAAAGTTAGCTGGTGAAACTTTGAGACCATACAATCACATTTCAATACTTGCTGAAACTGACAGCTTGTGTCCTACAAGTATTACATGAGTCAAACTGATCTTAATCAAACTGATTTAAATCTTGATAAACTTTTAACAAACAATCTAAAATTGGGAATCATGTTATTAATGTATTTGACAGTTTTATTTGCAAATATTCATAAGTATTGTATTTAAGGAAATTGGATAATCAATAAAAAAATATATTCTTTTCTTCTTGAAATGAATACACTTTTATAAAGCATACTTTAGCCCATTTGATCTTACGGAATATTGGTGAAAGCCATAAAGCAACTGGTTCATCTTGGGATTTTAAATAATGGATTCCAATTCTAAATTCCTAATTTTTCCATATTAAAATTTCTTATTTTTCCTGGAAATCGTTAAGAAATTATTACAGTAGTCTCGGAAACTCGACCTAATGTGGACTGAGATGTTGTTGAGTTATACGAATGAGCTTGCATAAGATACATGTTTACTAAACAAGGATGAATCACAGTACAGTATCGAATATTATAAGTACAGTTGTACTGTACTGTAGTATTGTACGGTACAGTAACAGTAATATACATACAGTACAATATATTAGGTGTTAATATAATGGTATACATGTGTAATATACAGAAATGCATTACAGTACTGTACATATAATATTGTATTGATTCGAATAACACATTACTGAATTGGAAAACTAACAAATACAGCACTTGTAAAAACACCACAGCACGACTGTTCCACTTACACAAACAAACTGAGAGTTTATAAAGGTGAATGACCTTGGATTGTGAAGAGTGGCGGCAACAACTGTGTGCACATGCACATATCGAGTTACATGGACTGTCGAGTTTCCGAGATTCTACTGTATTAGTAAATTCTTTAGACACGGACTGTCGAGTTTCCGAGATTCTACTGTATTAGTAAATTCTTTAGACATGTTAAGCTAACCACCATATTATTTGTGCTTGCATCTGTCATTTAGGATTAAAATTTTAAAGCTTTAACTTTAGCTAAATAAAATTTTAATGGTTCTATTAATTTGATTTTCAATTCTTGGTTCCAAAACCCTAGATTACTAAATCAGACAAACTACTACAGTAACAGACCCTAATAATGATTAGGAAGGAAATGAGGAAACTTTGACAGTTATTGTATGCCAACTTCCTGAATGTGAAAATTACAATGAAACATTTACAAACACATATTTGTTTAAGTTTTTTATTGTTTTAGTTTCTTATAATAGTTATTCTGTGTAGTTTGAGGTGGAGCCGGTTCCATTCAACTTTAACTATAGAGACTACTGTATTTAAATAAGGATTGTGTTATGTAAAAATGGCGATGTACCAGTTCTAATAAGTGTTCTCAGGCTCTCCTTCTCCTTGTAAGTCTTGGGCAGTCGACCATCATTTTGCTGCTTCCACTGCTGGAGATATTTATATAGAATGATAAGATAAGGAACATGAGCATGGTCCTTATATTCAAGTGAACTCAGATTAATAGCATCTATGTGATTCTTCAGCTCTGAGAAAGGCACATCCAGACGAAGGTCGGATATCTGGTTGTCTGGGTGTGTCTCTATAACGGTGTGTTCAATAAATTGAATTCTCAGGTAGCCGACAAAACCATAGCTGCGGCAGACCAAGAATGGAATATCCAGCTCCCACAGTTTCTTTGACAGAAAAGTTAGCGTTCTGAAAAAAAACCCCAGGAGAAATGTGTCTGATCCTCATGACATGACAGTTGTAAAACTTATAGGGACACCTAAAAGTAAACCATTAAAAACAAATATTTAAAAGATTCCTCAAAAGTGTAAATCCATATACATGCCTTTAAAATTTGAATCTTATTTTTTTAGTGATATTATGCTTACATGAACATTTTTATTTTATACATCTTATTCTACTTAACCTAAGAGTACTGGGAAAAAATACCAAATTTCAAGGAAAATGCATCAGAGCTTACATAGAGGGTGGGAGGACGGAAACGGGGGGAAAACAGAATGCGCTTGGCCAGGAATCCAATCCCAGCTTCTTTAACTATAGCCAAGCAGTTACAAAAGTGGTGGGTTTTTTAAATGGTAAAAACATAGGGATTGTTTCCTTGGGGCCAAATTGATAAGTTTGGGCAAAAGTTCAATTTTAACTAACCAATCATATCACATAATCAAGGTAGGATTGGCTAAATAAATAGTTTTGCAAAATCTGATGGAGGATACCAGAGTTCAACCCCAATTGGATTTGCGGAGAGGTAGTATTTTAACATTGTTGTTTCCAATTCTTTAAGATTAAATATCTTTTCAAAGATGAGATGGTTAATTTTTTTTTGGTGACCAATAATGAACACCTAACAATTTTTTTCCACTAGAAATTGAATTTGGTTGGCATCGAAATATTGACAAATCACTTCTTGATACTGTGATCATTTGAAAGGTTATTTTTGAATTTGGTTTGGAAATTTATAATTTAAAATAAAACAGAATATTACTAAAAATGTATTTTTAAACTAAAATGTTATGTTTACAATATATTTGAAGTTCCTTTGTATGCTCAAACTATATATCAACACGACTGAGTGAAACATACCGAAGCTGGAACCCTTGTTTGTATACCAAATATGCCATATTAAAATTATTATTATTATTATTATTATTATTGTTTGGAGGCCCATCGACACAATGAGGTCATTAGGGCCTTGAGATATAAAAACACAGTAAAACCCCCATGAGGGAGAGAAATTATAGATAGTCCAACTGTTGTATTAAGCAGGTGGATACAAAATAAAATACCCATTTGAAACACTCCATAGGAGTGCTCAAATGGGCTATTAAAATGTTTTGAGTGATACATCCGGTAATAAAAAAACCACAGGTGTATGCACTACATTAAAAATAAAAAACAACAATTTTAAAATATAATTAGTCAAAAGAACAAAACAAGCATATTAAAATATAAAATGATAAAAAGACAAAACATCATATTAAAGTACACTAAAAGTGTTAAAAATAATCTCAAAATGAGATAAAATCCAAATGAGCCACTTTATAAAAGTGACTCAAATAGCATTAAAAAGATCCGCCTGGCGTATAAATCGGAGTAAGCAAATGACTCTATCCACGCTATTGCATAATAAAAACCGTAGGTCACCTTTAAAATCAATAACCAGGCGAATAGGGACATATTTGCGACACTCATCCAAAATGTGGTACACACTAAGGGGAGAATCGCTAAACTCACACACAATAGTGGTAGATCCTCTCGCAATAAAAATCCATGGGTCAATTAAATGTGACCGACGCGGAGCCTTGTCACGATGACCTCCTTTCTTCTAGACTTTTGTATAGAAGAGGGCCATCGCGACACACCGTCCCTTATGGAAAGCAGCTTGTTCTGAGCAGGGGTCGAAACCCACTGCTCGTGCCAGGTGCGTAAGACCCCACGTCGAACGTAGCCCTTCAGGTCTAAAAACATGACACCCATACTCACATCGGGAGGGAGATGAACTGCCTACTTGGCTGCCTGGTCCGCCAGTTCATTTCCTGAGAGACCAGCGTGACCAGGAATCCAGCAGAAGGCGAACCAGCCGATTACTTAATAAATCAATTTTTAAAATTTGCTCGTGTACCATATGCATGAGTGGATTCTAGGAGTACAAAGTGGCCAATGCCAACAGAGCACTCATGGAATCCATGCAGATAAGAACAAAACGGTGACAGTTACGATATAAAAAACACAAAGATTTAAAAATGGCGTATAATTCCGCCGTAAAAACACTGGATTTACGAGGTAGGCCAAATTTAAAATTGTTGCCCTCCACAAAAAGGTGCATCCCAAGGAGGCTCCACATTTCGACCCCTCCATGTAGATAAGCTTAAAATCCTGAAAGCGAGTGGAGAGGAGCTCATTTAAGGTCCTCTCATATGTAATCGGAGGGATGGTTGCTTTAGGGAACTTGGCAAGATCAAAATGGCATTGAGGCAGGCATGTCTTCCAGGGAGAAACTCGACCTGGAGATGTGGGAAGCATTTGGCAGGACTATCCCAAACATGTCGAAGACTGATATCATCCTGATCCCAACCGGCCTTGTACTACACCATTTGTTTTCATATGAGACACGATTGGGGGGATGAAACACAGGACAGTAAGCAACATGCTTTGGCATCAATGCAGCTTCGACACATAAGATGCCAGAAGATAGGACCGCCGATAAGAAAGAGAGGGCTCACCGGCGTTGGCACAAATGCTGACGATTGGACTGGTACGAAAAGCACCAGTATCCAGTTGAATGCCAGCATGGTGGACACTATCTAGCATCTTTAACGCCGAAGGTCTAGCTGAGCCATAAACAAAGCTGCCGTAATCAAGTTTTGATCTCACCAAGACCCTAGAGAGACACATTAAGGTTTTCCTATCAGCACCCCAAGAGCGACCACTAACTATTTTAAGTAAATTCAATGCTTTGACACACTTCACTTTGAGGTCTTTGATGTGGGGAATCTTAGTTAGTTTAAAATCAAATAAAAGTCCTAGGAACCTTACGGTCTATGAGACTGGTAAAAAAGCGTGGTTCATTAAAATATTGGGGGCTGGCTGTATTCCGCGTAGTTTCTGGAAGTGGACGACCGTTGTCTTGGCTGCGGAGAACCTAAAGCCATTACACGATGATGCCCACATCCATAGATTGTTGACAGCTAGATGTATCTGCCGTTCAGCCCTGTGGAGACTCGATGAACTGCATAAAATTGCATAGTCATCCATGAAAAAGCATGAATAGACAGGTAGGCGCACGTTGTCCACAGTACCATTTATAACAATGGCGAACAACTTACATCTCAGAGTACTGCCCTGAGGCACCAATTTTTTTGACTAAAATCATTGGATAAGGTGTTGTTAACCTTACCCAAAAGTGTCTATCTGACATAAAATTATCAATAAAAACTGGGAGGTTCCCCCAGAATCTCCAGTTAAAGAGTTTTTAAAATGCCATATTGCCAGGTAGTATCGTACACCTCCAAATCAAAGAAAACATCCAAAAGATGCTGTTTATGAAGAAAGGCGTCACGGACAGCTATCTCGAGACGTAAGAGATTTAAACTTTTGTATCATAATAATTGTATTTTCATATTTATTTAAACACTGAAAATGATAGTAATTTAACCATAATATAGTAAACTTAGGTCTATCGCGTCTATGTTATGTGATGGAACTTGGAAGGTTTGATAGATAGTATTGTATGATGGATATTATAAAAGGTTTTACCATATCAGCTAGAGTTCTTCTTGCTTGTCATACAGAAAATGAGTGAGAAATGAGAAGTAGTGTCATTTGTCCTTCCTCCACAGAACACCCTGGTAAATATTTAATCCCACCATGAGTGAAGATAACAAAAAAAGTTATTTCTTTCGATACTGATTCGATACCAGAGTGTGAGTACTAATATCAGTAGAAGCATCAGAAAAAAAGGATCGAGTAAAAAAACATTAGTATTGAAAGGAAAATATCTATATTAGTAAAAAATCGATACATTTTTTCAATCCCTACTCCTAGGAACTTCCACCAAGTGATTTCTAATGATCTGCGGCCATCACAGCCACCTAACTTCATTCCTTTTGATTTATTTTTGAGGGATTCTCTGAGTGTTTCACAAACCCCACATAAATGATGCATTGAAAGAAATCATTACCAATGAAATAAATCAAATTTATAGTGTAGTACTATAGCATACCACAAAAAAAACAAAAAAGCATGCAGCGGTGAATTTGCATGTGCTTGGCAGAGCATGGTAGTCACTTTCAACATATGATTTAAGTCAGTTTGTGTTCAGCTCGAAACAAGTTATTCAACATTATTTCATTTTATCCACCTCCTTGGAGCCAAATTTTTGGGTTACATCCTACATTGATCATCCTATGAATGTAGCCTTTGCATGCTTGAATTATCTTACCTTTCTGTTAATGATGTTCCTACTACCACTGTAAAATTATTGAAGAAGTCTGGACTGTTCTCTAGTAATTGTTCAATACTTTCATCTACATAGTCTCCTCTAACATCCGGGTTCAGTTCAAGGAGGAGCTGTGTTGCAGCTTGAGCACGGGATTTGCTGCAGCTATCACCATCTAGGAAAAAACTAAAAAAAAAAAAAAAAAA
>CABFWB010001500.1:40000-66292 GCA_902151455.1 Timema bartmani
AAAAAAAAAAAAAAAAACTTAACTAAAGTCTAGTTCAACCATGTGTAAACTTTTGAGTCCTATTCCTAAATTTGTATGTTTATCAAAATAAGTAGGCCTATCTATAATGTAGCTTACCAACAAATTGTAATTCTCTCTCTCTCTCTCTCTCTCTCTATATATATATATATAAAGTTTTGTGGAGAGATTAGCCAGTACTTATGTAACATTGCCCAGGGGACGCCCAGATATAGGGCCAACTAATCTACATCTTTTCCGTGGGACCTCTTTCCATGTCCCGATGAGATGAGATGACAGTGATAGTGAGTATGAGGGTGTGGAATCAGGGGAAACTCTTGAACCTAACTTGAGTCTAACTAACCAAACCCTGGTGACTGTTGGTATAATTCCCCATGGTACCAAATGAGAATCAAACGCAGGACCCATGGGTTCATATCCAGGTGCACTGACCACTATAGCACAGAACCGGTTAATGTAATTGATGCAGTATGTATATTTGAATGTTGTATACACGTATACAAACTTCTGAAAATTGAAAAATGATACCTGGACACGGGAATCGAACCCGGGACCTCTGACTTAGTACGCCAATGCTCTAACCTTTGAGCTATCCAGGATTCGTCTCGTGCCCTGGGTCATTCTTCACTCATATTTTAAGGCAGAGTCTATGATGGACTAGCGGAAATCGTCGGCTACAAGTATGTGATTATATTAATATCACGAGCCATCGGATAACGCAGCCATCTGCGACTCGGTAGTTGGCTGTTAGCTGCCATTTGCACAATTATTAAATTGTACAAGATCGCACATTTATTAAGAATATTATCACATACTTGTAGCCGACGATTTCCGCTAGTCCATCATAGACTCTGCCTTAAAATATGAGTGAAGAATGACCCAGGGCACGAGACGAATCCTGGATAGCTCAAAGGTTAGAGCATTGGTGTACTAAGCCAGAGGTCCCGGGTTCAATTCCCATGTCCAGGTGTCATTTTTCAATTTTCAGAATATGATATCTAGTGGAGTAACTCCCTACTAACAAGCATAAATAATAGCTCTGGCTATTAATTCTTAACGTATACAAACGTTGAACAAAAACGGTTTTGAGTGAGAAAATATCATGAAATTGTTTTGTTGACAGAGAACTAATCTTTTTAAGTTAAATTACATTTGAAATCCTGTTGTTTTTATTTTCCTCATAAACCTTAAACATTTTATGCAGTAAAAATCTAGTATAATTTTCATTTTTATTTTATATAGAACAAATATTACCCTGTAGCCAATATTGATAACATTTTACTGTAATTTTCTTTGTTATGTTATAAATATTGATAATATCTTATCTAAATTGACAGCTGCGAATCACATGAATTGACACATGAATATATATGTGAAAGTAGATCTAGTTAATTTCTAGTTAACCGCTTCAGTGACCAAATGGTCTAAGGTGTGACTCTTGTGTTATACTGGCCTACTGCAGATGGAGAAATAGGAGTACGAATCCCAACCAAGTCTAATGAGGGTGGTTTTCCACACTCCTTCTAGGCAAATACACATAAATTACCTTTAAAATGCTTACTTCCTTACCCCTACCCCATTAAAGTAACTATCATACATGTGTATAACCTGAACATGTACTGTAGTAAGAAGCAGTGACAAAAGAAGTTCTAGTTGTCAGGTACCTAAGGCTCTTTCTATGAAAATACAAATGTACCATATTTAATAAAACAAAGAGATAAAAGCACTTTACAAATAAAAGTAAAAGATTCACTAACTTGCAACCAATATCTTCTTCGGTGACTTTTTTCCCATCAACAATGGTAAAGGCACCTATCCCAGGCAAAACCAAAGATTTTAGTATTTCTGTGCCCGTGGCAGTGGCATTGATCAAACAAACTTTTGCTTGTTCCAAGGCAGTTTGTCCATGGTCTCCCCACAATCTAGAAAAAAGTTTTATTCATAGCATTGAGAATAAACCTACCAGTTGCAGAAATAATAACATTATTAAAAATAGTCGTTATAGTGGACATTGAGAAAAATCAGTGCAGTGCAAGATTTTTGTATGCTTCAATGTAATCTGTAACGAATAGGGACATAAACATACCGAAAAATAGAAACAGATAATTTTAAAATGGATTATTTTAACATTAATTCAGACTAATTTATCTAATCTTAAACACATAAACAAAAAGGGATAAGTAAATTAAAATTATTCTCTTATATTAAGCAACATTATTTTGAGTTATACGTTATTAAGTGTTGTTATTTTTTCCTTTATTTTGATTGCACTATAGCCTAAATTATGGTTTATTATTAGTAAGTGTTGTGTCTTACGACAGGTCTTTGTCGGTGAACTAAGACCGCTTATGCACCCTGTACTCTGCCTCCTCCTACAGCTCCCAGAATTTTCTTCTTTCCTTCAAGTTATCTAATATTTAAATCCTCCTCCTTCCTAAGCTCCTCTTTCCCTCAACCTTTTCTTCTATGACGTCATACAGAAGACAGTTCCTCCTAAGGATGCGTTCGATCCAGTTTGCTTTGTACAGGAGAATCACACCCAAAATGGTTCTCTGATCTTCTCAAGTCTTCTCTAGCATTATATTTCTTTTACATCTTCCTGAAAATCCAAGTTTCTGCTCCAAATGTAGCATTTAATCAGTTTCTTCCTCAGTTCCAAACTCAACTTGCTGGTCAGCGGTAACCTCTTCTTGTTGAAAACTTCCTTGGTGATCCTTGATCTCATTTCCTTGGTGCAGTAGTGAATATAAAAAATCTTTTCTTTGTTTTGTTACAATGTATATTATCTTATTATTAGTATTGCATAATCAAGACGGTGAATCTAATATTACCAGGATTTATAAGGTTTGATGATTTTGAATAGTTATTGTAGATTTAAAACAAAATCACAAGACTTATTTAGATGTATTATTGCATTATATGTGTAGGCACTACCCATGATCCTTTGAGGTGTATGAAGTCATCGTTTCTTAAAAAAATTAAATTGTTTATTTGATCAATATTATTCAAAATTTTAATATGCTATTAATGAAATTAGTAAAATGCCTCCATCTTCCTATATCCTTACACCATTCATCCCCTTTTAATAGTTTTCATTATTCTGCTCTCACTTGCATACTTTCTATTATCTATTCCTCCCATTTCTTTCTTTCTTTTCCTTGCGGTTTTCCCCCTACATTCTTCATCTCCAATGGTCTCTTTCGTATTATCTTCTTTTCCATCCTCATCACAAGACCATACTATCTCAGCCTTGCTTCCTCTAATATCTCATATACTTCTTGTATCTCCATAACGTCCATTCCCCATCCTGTTTATCCTTGTGACAGCTAACATGCTCCTTAAAAATTCATTCCCATAGCCTCCACTTTCCTACACTCTCTTAAGTCCAGTATGTACTTGGAAACATTTTTGTTTGTAAATATGTTGCTCTTGTTTCTTAAATGTTTTTTTAGTGTTTTGGAAACAGTTTTCAAACATATTTTTTGTGTTTCCCAAAGAAGAAACAATGTTTACTGTCATCCATTTCAAATAGGTTATGAAGAACAAAATTGACATACTGTCTGGACGTGTTTGCCAACATTGTCGACAACAAATAACCTGGACAAGGCCAGTCATCAACTATTCTGGTACCAGCCATATGTAAAATAACTTAAAAATTTGTAAGAAACATGGGACTGAAATTCCTAAAACCACTACAGTCTTCAAGCTTCAGTTCTGTTAGAAGCTTATTAGCCAAGTATGAACCAGTTTGAAGCACCGATTGAGCACATCACTGTTTTATTATTAGGCCTTTTGAGTGGTCCTTAGCTATGTAAATAAGCACACATCAGAGCAGCATCCTCCTCAGAAGACATCTTGTACTCAACTGAACTCTGGACGGGAAACAATGTTTCACCATTAAAGTTTGGACGTGAAATAACATAGATGCAAAAACAATGTTTTAGTGTTTGCAAACAATATATTTGTAAGCAGCAGGAAATATTTCAGACACAATGTTTCCAAGTGCGTACACTACTAGGCTTTACATTCAATGTTCATGTTTCTGTTGTATATATGTGACTATGGGTACAAATTATGGCCTGTGTAGGATATAGCTCTTCCTTGAAACACTTAAAGGGCACTTCTCTTATCAATAGCAGGTCTCTTACACACCTATAGAACAACTCCCCCTACTGCCCTCTTCTTATTAAATTCTCTCTATTCCCAACCTTTGCCTCAATCACGCTTCCAAAATATTTTACACTTTGTACCATTCTCAGCTGTAACGGTACTCCCTTCAACTTTATAGCTTTACTAGGGAATATCCTTTTGTCATAACCATCAATCCACACTTCAACGTGCTAAATTCCATTCCATAATCCTTCACTTCCTCATTACTTCCTCTTCCTTCTACTCCCATACTATCAAGTCATCAGCAAACACTAGGGCTGTATCCGAATAGTCCAAGACTCCCAAGTCGGACCCTTGAGTTTTAGACTTGATGCAGTGTTGATTATTTTACACTTCTCGCGGTGTTCATAGTGAAGACTGCATCAAACTATTCGAATGGCAACACACTTGGGCCCACAGTGCTGCTTCCTACCGAATATTTTAGAAACTATGCTCTAGCAGACGAAACACTAGTACTAAAACAATTTCCAGTCAAACACCGCAACCGACACAGCGAGAACAGCGCATGGCTGGTAGCCTTCCGTATCCATGGTTACCAAGATCTCGAGAAGACTGCATCGGTAACGTTCGCGACTATTTGGACAGATCTACACTTGGTCACGTGATTGCCAACGGGGCTAAGAAGGCCACGAGCCAAGGCGACGCCGCATAAGTAGACTATTCGAATACAGCCAATGACTTTCATTCTTTCCTCGCAGAGTTCTAGTGTCACTTTATTCATGATCATTTACATTAATATTACAAACAATAGTAGTTAAGAGAGCACTTCTCTGCTTCGTTCAATTTTTTATTTGAAACCATTCAATCCATACCTTCTCTACCAAGTTTTAACATAACTCATGTTTTCCTCATCTATAGGCCTACTCTTTACTCTCATTACAACTGCTGTTTCCACTCCAGCCTCCATCACTTTCCTAACTTTATTTCTATGAATTCTAAGTTCAATCTTTAAAATAAACCTAAGAATGCAAATATCTTTCCTTGATAGAAGCTTGTGTATGTGAAGTTTGATTTTAAACAACCTAACCTTTTTATTGTTTTCCCAACTCACAATCGAGGCTTCGCTCGGTAACAAATATCCTTTTACAGCAAAATATATGTGTACAACAACTTTATATAATGTGTATTCGACTATTTTTTTTTTTTGCACAAATACCTTAGTTGTCTATCATATTTCTTGTTTTTATCTGTAAGTTCCGGAGATTTTGGAGCCGGTGAAGCCATTATTTGTGTTTCATTTAAATCTCTGTTCATTTATTTTAGAAAAAAGCAGTTATACCACAAACCACCTGAAATCATGAAAAGTGAAAGTCTGTATAAAATCTATTGATATCTATAATATAAATATGTGCCTCCCTTGTTAACAAAGAGACCGCTACATGTAAATTTTATTTTTGTGATTTAGTCGAAATCTTTAATAATAAAGTAATAAGTCACAGTAGCCATTATGACCTGTGTGTAATATTGTGAATAGATATTTAACATTGATTAGTTGGGTCAACACACAAATTTATATAGGTTTATAAATATAGCCAACTAAATGTAAAGAGTAAAATATTGTATCCGAGTACAAGTAATGTCTTAAAACATAATCGAAATATATTTTTTATCGTCTCAAAGTTAAATGGTTAAGAATTATTAAATAATTTTTCATGAAGCAAATAATATATTTGTATTATAAGCTTGACTTCTAACTAGGGGCTATATATTTTTCATTTATATAAAAATTAACACACAAAAAGAGTTTTTAAATAAATTAAAATTAACTTGATATAACTAACAAACCAAAACCCAATCTTTAAACTCTGTATCCGTAAGGTGGGTAACACTACATAAAAGATCGACTACACTATAAGGCGGCTTACAAAAGTGACGGTTTTTCGTCGTCACCGTGGACGGTGCGGCGCCGTAATTATCGAGGTATTCAGGTTTAAATGAGAGCTTCCGCACGTGATAGCGCAGTGATAATGCCGTGAACGGCCACCGTGGTAGCCACGGCGTATCTCAATCTAGGGACGGCCACCGTGCCGTGAACGGCGCGCCGAAATGATTGAGATACATTGTGTCTAATGTATCTCTTCACACGCCATGGTATCTCACCTTCGGTCCACACGGCATGCTAGCTTCAGTCTTACGTTTTTCGCTGTAGTGAATAAACGCTATGGCTTCTGGAACTTTAGTAATCGATGTTGAGGCATTAATTTCACAAGTGGAATTGAATCCAGTGGTTTGAGACAGAAGCTTAGAGAAGTACAAATCTCTGACTGAGTCATTGTCAGCTTGGAGGAAGGATTGTGTTTTAATCAACTTAGAATTCAAGACGTTGGACGACGAGAAGAAAAAAGGAGTTTTGTACATACAACTTCTTCCTTTGGTTCATGTTAGTGCACTGAAGCATAACGAGGAAATGGAAAAGGCAAATTGGAGGGAGTTAAACAAGGCACGGCACGCCGTTGGTACAGATGGCGAGCGCCGTCTTTATCCAAAGAGAGAACCGTTTACGGCGACAGAAAAACATCGTCACGTGTGAAAGCCACCTAACAGATTGCACTGTCTCCATTGTCCTTATCCTTATTCCTTAGTCCTTATCGCTCCGTAGAGGTTGACTCAACTTTAACTTTCTAAGGAATAGTCGTTACGGGCTGCTAAGGACTAATAGATATAGACTGCGAAGTACTACCAATCACAGCAAAGTAAACGTGCGTGCGCTTCTAAATGAAAGCACCAATGATATTTTCATAGCAATTACACTGACTAGCTCATGTTCCAAATATTTTATTTGTGACTGCACTTAACCTACCTTACAAATGTACCCTATCCTGGACGTTTCATCAAAATATGTTGTGTAATTACTTGTGTTAATAATATTGTTCAGCTGGGATACTGTATGCTTGCTCTTGGTTCTAGAAAATTTTCTTTCGAAGAGTTTAATTGGACATTGTTTCCAACTTTCTCATTTGTTGGAATGATCACGTGATTACAGATACGGATACAAACTGTGTGGATGTGATTTCCATTCTTAAGGACCTAAGAATTATAAGGATGCGTAGCTTACGGACTCTGCAGGTGGGGCTTCACATTCTGGCCATAGGGAACTTGAAAGTTCAAGGCTGCTAGAATACGATATATAAGCTTGACATTCAACTCTATACTGATACATATCCATCCAACTCTTATGCCGGGATCACGATAAACTTAACGTTCACTTAACTTTCACGTAAGATAATGGCATGTGAAGGTTCTACTCGTGTTTTTAAATTGAAGCTGTCATAATGCAGTTCACTTAACTAGTTTATTTACTTTAAGTGAACCTTAAGGGAACGTTAAGTTTATCGTGACACTCAACCTCTTTAAAATTAATGTTAACATTGTGCTTTCATCAATTTTCGGCCTGCCTACCACGCTCTCACGCTTGAAATAGGAGCTGATCGATGACAGCGAAAACGGGGTTCGAATCTCAATCGAGTGTACTGAGGGTGATTTTTCCAAAATGGGCTTACACCTACCTTCCACGAAAATGTGGGCACACTACCACTAAATTCATCATCTTTAACATGTTTAGTGTTGAATTAGTATATATTCGTATAACTTGAGCAGTTAGTAAGACGTGGTGATAAAAACAAAGAGTTTAACGAACTAAAGGTCGTTCGCTCACTATGGTAGAGGAAAGGGTTGTTGAAGGATCGAGACCAACCAATCCATGCGGTGAATGGCATGAGTGAACGACTTTTGAATGAGCAAGCTTGTGCGAGATAGTCTTTAAGACTCGTAGCTCGTGCCAATGAGCTGGTTCGACTCATCACTATAGAGTAAAATGTAATCAAGAACGGAGTTGATTTTTAAATTATTTTTCCCCAAATCACACCGTTTATGTTTAAAATCTTGAATGGCTTCATATCATTTATGTCTAATAAATTTGGTTTATTAGATCCTAGCCTTTTAATTACTATAATATCCAGATCAATTAATTTATCACTGTTTAGAATATATTGCACCGTATTCATCTTTAAAGAAACTGTACAAACAAAACGAAAAAAAAAAACATGTTGGTACGTCTATTTACACTTTCAATAAGCTAAGATGCATCTTATATAAAAAAATATTTTTTATGTATATAGCGACACAAGGTTTAAACAAAGTATATTTAAATGTTAAAAAAAATCACTCCCGAATAACCAATCAAAAGAAAGAAAGATAAAATGACTCGTTAAAACTGCTTGGTTTCTCTAGACTAAATAATGGCTGGACTCATACAAGAACTTATCTCCAGAGCTCGCACACAACACAGTTGCCCACATGACACCAACAAATCGGTAATAGTAGGGCGTGATTATTTAGGGTAATAAATTATCACATAGACCTAGATAGCCTAACTAATCATTTAAAACCAAACTAATATACTATTGCACTAAAAATATTAATTGTTGATGTGCACATGTGCTCATATACACAAGCCGTAACTACCAATACCGGTACGTTAGGAAAGTCGAACAAACTAACAAACTTCTGGAAGACAAACGCTACGAACACGGAAAAAAATAATGGACGGATCCTTCTGTTCGTCCTGCAAACTAAATGCCTTACCTTGACGGATTACACTATGACCTTCGATTCCCGTGTCCAGGTGTCATTTTTCAATTTTCACTATATGATATCTAGATGGTGTGATTCTTACTAAAAGCATAAATAATAGCTGTGACTATTTGATTCATAGGGTAATTATACAAGGTAAGCTTGCTTCTTTTTAGGGTGAACGTAGGGTACATGGAGGGAAGTGGGAGTAAGTGGCAGCTTAACTAAACAATCAAGGCCGTAACTAGCCAATAATTAGTTGGTGGGCACATCCACCAATTGCTGGAAGCTATAAAATATTCTAAATGATAAACAGTTCTAGAGGCTCTCTAAAGTGTTTTTTTATGGTAACATAGCTCCGTAACTGCCGGGGGCTAGAGAAATTCTATATATTTAAACACCTCTAGAAGGTCTCAGATGTGCTTTTTATGGTAACATAACCCCTTAAGCGCCAGAGGCTAGGACAAATTATGAATATTAAACACCTCTAGAAGCTCTCAGAAGTGCTTTTTATGGTAATACAGCACACTAATTTGTACTTTTACCTTAATATTGATGTTGTTTGAACCATAAATAAAGCCATATATATATATTTTGTTCATAAAATTTCGGGGATGGGGGGAGGTTGAACACCCCAAAATCCCACCTGACTACGGCCTTGTAAACAATACTTGCTCCTAGTAATGTGAGTCTTGATAAATCACTGGTTTCACACAAATATAATTATATAGAATTACAAGAGCAGACCTAAATTGATTTTTTCACGAAAAATCCATTGAGAGTGAACTTGGCCTTTTGGTTCTCCGAGAGCAACTCCCTTAATATGGGGTTTCATAAGTTAGCGCTAGTGAAAAATTGTGAGAAAAGTAAGATCGCCAAATTCAAGATTTACAAAATACAATGCTATAAATAGATTTTAGTTGCCTCTAAATAAAGGCTAAAAGGTAAGGAAGAATGAAAGGTGATCCAACATAAAAACAACAGTGAAAAATGTAAGGTACAAACAAGTTTGCTAATAGACCTGTTGTTGACGTACCAATAAACATGTAAAAATGCACGTGTTATGCTAAAGAAAAAGAAGTCAGTCCTTTCTTTATTAATATTTTTTCTTGGGGTGCAGTGAATTTAAAAAAATATACTTTTAGAGCAAGTTAATTAAAGACTCACTCCAGCCCAATAAGCACAATTAATAATAGATGGACCAATATTCGTCTGGAGAAAGAATAGAAACCGCTTTCCTTGGACTCAGTCCCGCTAGTCAAACAGGATAGCGTTGATTTAGCTTTAATGGCTTACTTGGCCCTCAAAGTGGATTAGGTTTGAGCTTTGAGACGTGTTACGGTACTAATGATAACTGTTGTCATGAGCCACGTGCTTATAAGAGCATCTAGTAGGCTTTAGTTCATTATTTGATAAGACTTAAACAACAGCATCAATCACACAACTCGGGACACGATAGTTAATTAACTTACATATTTTCATACCGATAATCCAAGACAATCGCATTATAACACGTTCATACGGAAATTTATTTTACATTATTTTTGTAAAGTTCATTCAACGAAAAACATATTTTTAAATTTGAAACAACTTTTAATAAAAACAAGAATTTTTTTTATCAAAATATATTTCCTTTTGAAATTTTGCTGCTGCAGAAATAATTTTAGCCCAAATAAAGCATTCCTAAGGGCAGGAGCGTATCAAGTTGGAAAGGTGAGGGAGGGCTAACGAGAGGCAAAAAGCCTCGAACGTCTTCGGTCTAGGGACGTCGTCGTGCCAGAGGAAATAGGCCCTACGTGTTTTAATTTACACAAGTTAATTCATTTATTTTTTGTTAGGTTGGGTTTATAATCACTCATACCCGCCTCGGTGGCGTAGCTAGTTAACGCGTTAGCTTCGTGTTGAGCTGGAGTGCAGAGGACGGGGAGATCGAGGTTCGAATCTCGCTCGGGTGAACTGGGGATGGCTTTTCCTAAATGATTTTCCACTCGCCTTCCACGCAAATGCGGGTTCACTTAATCTATATTCAACCTTACCAATTCTTAACCGATAGTGTAATTAGTACTTAAGCGTATAACCCGAACGGGTAGTAAGACGCGGTGCTAAGGATGCGAATGCGATGCGATGTCAACAGTGGTCAATAGTCTGTCATGAGCTTAGCGACATTAAATGACAAACTTTATAAATTAAGAGAAAAAGTTGTCATTAAATTCCAGGATACTCTTGACAGATATTCAATAAATGTTGAGGTCACCATGTGAAGAAAATTAAAAATCTAGGTTTTTACTGAAGCAATAAAAATGCAAAAAATTACAAATAAATAATGATATTCTATAAAAAATGAAAAACGCTGGCCGTTTCTCTCGTCCATACATTCCCACCTTAATAACCAACAAGTATGGCTACCACAAGGCAATATAATCATGAACACATTAGATCATTTTGGTTTACTGTGTATACTGGCATTTAATTGGATAAAGCTCAACTCATAATCATTAACTAATCGTTATATCACCACCTTTTGGGTGTGGATCTTACTACTTGATAATTAGCACTCGCGTCTGCCCGTTCGGGTTATACGCTAAGAACTAATTACGCTAATGGGTTAGGAATTGGGAAGGTTAAATATTGAGGAAATGAACCCACATTTGCGTAGAGGGAGAGTGGAAAACCGTTTAGGAAAAACCACTCCCAGTTCACCCGAGCGAGATTCGAACCTCGATCTCCCCCTCCTCGGCAGTCTAGCTCAACACGAAACTAACGCGTTAGCTAACTACGCCACTGAGGCAGGTTATCTCTTTCTACTTGACTGACTTTAGTGGTCAGGGGGATTAGGGGGCAAGGGACCTGAGTTCAAGATGGCGCTGAGGAGTGGTCCGAAGTGGCTGGAAAGGTGTTGAGACATGGTTAGGATACTCCATTATCAGTTTCACCAAGACGTGTGCTGGTTAACTTACTATTAGTCCTGGAGACTAATAGACTTAGTTGGGCACTCGTGGCTCGCTACCGTTTCTTACTTCTTGTTAGTGAGCCACTACTTCTCAAACTAGGAGAAACCCTCACCCCTTTAGACACTCAACCATCAGAAATCTAAAAAATAGTGTGTCTATAATATATGTTTTACCACATGTGTTTGTCTCTCTGATATCGCCTCCATCTAGATAGAATTAAGGCCTCGATGCTCTGGGGTCAAACCCGGTGTACCCGAGGAAGGACAAAGACCTGTTTACAACCAGCAATATTTTAATATTGATTTGTTTCAAATGACCATTAGTAAATGCATACATCAAGGGCATGTACAGCACTACCTTTTGGGTTTATATTCATCTATGTGCCTGGAAAGTTATATAATTACCTTGTATTTTTTTTAGCACTACTTCTTACTACCTGTTCAGGTATTTACTAATGAATAAATACATTAATCAAAATACTAAATTTTAAAGTCGACATTTTGGTTTCATTTATGTCCCTTTGATATTTTTGTAACCATATGATGCATTAACACAAATTTATATTAAAAAAAACCTTGCTATAGCTTGATTATGTAGTATTCAACTAAGATTAAATATTCCCTGCTTAATCTAAAGTTAATGAATGATTTAACTTAATTCCTTTGACACTTTAAGGTGGCATAGTACATTACATTGCTAAATAACTTATCTTCGCGTTTCTTTTGTGACAAATTATTACCAATGAAGGTTTGTCTGACTCCCACTAATCCCATCTAACAAATGATTGATCACAACTTTTTTTTAAATGAAATAAAATTACGTCAACACAAGCATATAAAAGACACCAATACTTTCGCAACGTCAAGTTTATGTCTTGATATTCTGTAGAAAGGCAAAGCTTAGCCTACAAGATGTGGGCAAGCAACCTTTTTCTCTTTGCTCTTGCGTTGGGGGTAGCATTGGCGGGAAAGGCTCGTTTTGATAACTATGTTGTTTACAGGGTCGTACCGACCACACAGGACCAAGTTGATTCTCTGAGAGACATCGAAGATCAGCCTGATGGGGTAAGTGTCAACAAGAGACAATAAATTGCATCTGGGAAAGATAATGTCGCGAGACATGCCAGGATCATGATCAACTTAACGTGTCGTAACGTTCCCTTAATGTTCACGTTAAGTAATGTAACGTAGAGGGTCTCCTCGTATTTTTAAATGGAAGCCGAAGTCGTCATGTATTTAGTGTAGCGCCGTAGTTGGGGCGTACTCAATCTATGAAACTTATCATACGACACGTCTCATTTGGGCTGCATTACCTATCTAAGCTACACATTACCCGTGTGTAGAGACGAACCCTGATGAATCAGGTGCACATGTCCTTTTTGATTTAATATAAACTATAAAATCACAAATTATTATATCATTGTATGTTTTGCTAGAATTAAAGTTAAAAATATTATGGTCGTTATATCTGCATAAAAGATTTGTTTTAATATGGTAAAGAGATCATAAAATTAATTGGAGGAAAGGCTTTTACATAGTAATACCAAGTTTCAGATTGTTATCTATTATTAAAAATAAAATTAGGCTATAAGAGCAAACAAACAATGGAGTGACAGATTAAGCTTGCCACCCCACCCTCTACAAGATTTATTTTCGGACCCCCCTTTTCAAGTCATATAACGCCTTAATTAATGTTATAAAAAGTAATTAATAGTCATAAATAACTATACTAATTTAGTAATCACTGTCAGTATAATGACTGTTTCTAGCCCATGTTTTGTGTTGGGAACGTCATAAGTCAGTCAGCTTGACTGCATGACTGCACTATTTAAAACAGATTTAAATAATATTATAGCTTAGTTATAACTTACAACACTTTATAGTGAACATATTCAACTATCTAAACTGTCAATAATCAAGGCATAAGATATTTATTTACAACTATTTCCACCAAATCTATAGTAATTTAAAGTTCCCTTTCACGGTCCTTCTTATACCATTGGGGCTGGCCCCCCTTCCCCCAAACATTGCAGACCTCACGGGCCTGGGTGTTACTCCACTGCAAACAAAAGCAAAATATAAATAATGTAAAAGGAAATCCTAAGTTTTTGTTTAAAGGGAAAAAAAATGAGGTTTGAGGTTTTCAACAAAATATTTTTAAAAACCTTAAGTAAAGCTTCTAAACGTTATTTAATATAATGATCTATATCACATCAACAAGAAATGACATTCCAAAAAGAATCAGTCGCATATTAACGTTTAATTAAATTAAACTTTAAAATCAATCTGATTCAACGTGATTTTAAATTACTTCGTTTTATTCTTCAGATACAATCATTAACAATTTGATTTGTCATGATAAAATAAATATACAGTACAAAAATAAGTACTATAGCTTACTACTGGTTTGATTTCCATTCAGTAAAGAACTAATATGTATAAAACATGAAACATAAATGTTGTTTTGTTTTAGCTAAATTTCTGGGCAGGAACTACCCAGCCAAACAGGACCGTGGATGTGATGGTACCACCTCACAAGATCGCTGATTTTGAAGATATGATGAATATTATTAACGCGAACTACGTGGTATTCATCGAAGATGTTCAAAAGTAAGTTAATCTTGTTCCAAAGTGATATTAGGCTCGTCTCTTATTACAATTAATATGAGGTTTGTCTTTGATCACAAAGTGATATAAGGCTGATCTCTTAGGGCCAATTTCATTGTTATATTGAGTAGGCTTCAAGTGAAGCGCTACACTAAGTGCAGGACGTCATCTACTTAAACTAGAATGGAATGATCTAGTTTAATATGTGAAACTGGGCCATTACATTTGAATTTAGGTAGATGTCTTCTTGTATTTGGTGTAGCGCCGCAATTGAGGCGTACTAAAGCTGACATGAAACTGGCCCTTAATCTACAATGCCTGAATCTCTTATTTTATTACAAAGTGATATGAGACCTGTCTATTATCCAGCAGTGACCTATATTTATCAGTATAATTTAAATCAAATGCAAATATGTTACAAAACCTTCTCTAACTCATGATTACTTATTTTTAATAATGTGCAGACTCGTGGATTCTGAACGTCCTTCAGTTGAAGCCAGGTCTGCAAGCTTCGGTTGGAACGATTACTACCGCATTGATCAGGTAGGACACAACTTACGCTAAATGGAACTGATATAATCTAATTTTAATAAGAAGAACCATATAGTAAATACAAACATATGATTATGTGGTCAGCGATATTAACATTTTACTATTTTATTAGTGTTATTTTATAGGTAATGATAATATCGATCAAAAGTGACATCTTAAGATAAATTAACCTGACGTATAAATACGTGAAAGTAGATCTAGTAATTTTTATATATATGAGATAAGATTCTTTCTATCAAAATTGGATTGTACCTATAGACTATATTATCCTAGACCTCAATCAAAATTCCTCCTACCTCCATAAACTGGTAAACGGTAAATATTACTATAAGTAGATATAAATTCCTCACACTTCTCTGTGGCATTAATATGCTAATTACTTTTACACATGTAAACTAAATAATTACTAAACTATTATACTCTGGCATCGGTGGGCATGTGGCATAAATGTCAAGCTCATTGAATGTGTTTCACTGGTGATGGAGGGTTTAGGGTTTAAAACCCGACCAGGCGTTCTGAGAGTGGTTTTAAATAAATGGTTTCCCACTCTCTCTCTTCAAGCGAATGGGGGCAAATTTAATTTAAATTCTAACTATTCTCACCTTTAGTGCAGCAGCGTGTTAAAAAATACATATATATATATAAATACCCAAAACGAACATAATGATACTCGTTTCAGTGGCAGCGTGGTTTAACGCGCTACTTTCGCAATATATTAGACTGCCGATAGCGGGGAGATTGAAGTTCGTGTCTTGGTCGGGTAGTTTTTCAAAAATGGTTTTACACTCTCCCTCCACGCAAATGCAAGTACACTTCTTATAAATATAGCCTTCCTAATTTCCAAAATCAGTAGCGTAATTAGTACCTAAGCGTATTGCCCGACCGGTGATAATAACGCGGCGATGGAAAAAAAAAGAGAATATAAAGAAGTAGTGGAAAGACAAAAGAATTGCATGCATTGTTTTTCTCTTGATGTGTTCTCGGTCACTTCTGAACGTAAATAGTTTTTTTCCCACATCCTTCAGCCAAGAAAAATATCGTCAACGTTATAATAATATTACATTTCACAGTCATGTGTAATGTAATATTAACGTTCGGATATTCGATGTTGAGACATTTTTGAAAAAATTAGGAAAACATCTTGTTTTGTCTCTTATCGGTCCTATGTTGATGAAATGTTAACAATAAATCCTAGCATTCGTATTAGAATGATGTTTCTATATCATCCTGTTTTCCAACTCCATCTCATTTTAGTTGATTTTGACTGTGTGGGCAGAGGAGCTACTTGAAAGATATGTTTCCTCCTTTGAAACTTCTTATGTAGACAGGTGGCCTAAGACTTCACGATCCTAATAGAGTGGATTTCAGGTGAAGAAGAGGTTGAGGATCGAATCTTGGTTGGATGCATTGGGGGGAAGTTTTTCACATTAGATTTATCACCGTCCCATACCCTTTTCCTGTTTAATGCGGTTGCGATTTATATAAATCCCCCCACTCATCTCTAGATCTTAGATTCGGTGGTTTATAATCATGATGTTAAGCGTACAAGTAAAATAAAAATCCAAATATCTATATTTAAGTTAAATTAAATTTGTCACCCTAGTCTACAATCCAAGTAGATTCATCTTTGACGGTCCATTGTTTATAAAACATTGGGACATCAATGTATACTATTTGAGTAATCAATGTATACTATTGGAGGGATAATTGTCTGCTTCAGATTTATTCATGGTTGGAGGAAGTGGCCCGCACTTACCCGGCAGCCTCTCTGATCCATGCCGGAAGGACGTTCGAGGGACGTCAAATCCTCGGCCTCAAGATCTCCCACAGGAACAACAACCCAGGGGTCTTCCTAGAGGGAGGTCAGAGCTTACTTTGTTCAAACGTTATTTTTATGCCTTAACTAAGAAAATGTGTAATTTTATAATCATTTAAAGAATATTGTTTATTTTAAAAATGCCTTTATGTGCCCTAGTGGGAGTGAGTACAAGGCGAAAGTCTTATCTGGTCTAGTTTGCTGGATGATGGAAAGGTAATGGCTCGAATCCTTGTCGAGGTACTAATTGTTTTCATCATTAATGATTTCTCACTTTATTTTTAAAGGAAAATTTGGAAATATTTTCTTTAAACGATTCCTTACTCATCACAGCCAACTAACGTGATAAAATGTGGATAGCTCGGATGTGTATTACGACACTGTGCAGATAAAACCATACATTGAAAAGGTAGATTCTACATTTACCCCTCTATGTAAATGCTTCACGTTTGTTCTCTTCGATGTGCAGGTATTCACGCCAGGGAATGGATAGCTCCAGCGACACTAACATACATAATCAATGAGCTCCTGACCAGCAATAACGCTGCTATTAGGAATGTCGCCGAGAACTTTGACTGGTACATCATCCCTAGCGCTAATCCCGATGGATATGAGTTCTCTCACACCAACGTAAGTAGCCGGCGCTGCTATTCAATCATCACTCACTAAAAGAATAAATTAATTAAATATATTCACGAAGTAGCTTCAATTTAGTATAAAAATGACATATAGACTATACACGAGAATTGAACCTAAAAACTTTGGCTCAGCGCTGCAATTGTGCTTTCCAGAATTATATCATACAAAGAGCCATTATTCCTGAATGTGTGAGATTGTTAGATACTTGCATGATCTGTGATCATAGCGTTCAGTAGTCTTGGGGTAAAATGCTCTGTGAAAATACCTTTCCCGGCAAAATTGGTAGGCTCTTTCTCTCTCACTCATATACATTCTTGTGTGCTGATGTAATCATTTGGTTCAGAAAGTGCACGTTATATACCTAAAATAAATAAACAATAAACATAACATAATTATAGCGACAAATGTGGAATGAAACTCTTAACGCCATCAACGATTAACTTGATTATAATATTTCAATAAAGACTAGACCGTTTTGGTGGCACGAGGACTGAATGTCAGGCTCATATAGTCTGTTTTACTAGGGAGGTCTGGGCTCGAATTCCTAACAGTTGTGTTGAGGTTGGTTTACATAAATTATTTCTGAATTATTCTAACTTCACGCAGATGAGGGTATGTTTCTTATACATTCTGCCATCCTCATACCTACCCTACCTTATAAGAGTAATTAAATTCGTATAGTAATAATAATAGTAATAACAACATTACAATTTTAAAGGCGAAGTCAAAGCTTCCAACTTCTCTCACATTTAACACATTAGCCAGATTGGATAATAAGACGTCAATTATTTTAATATTCTTTTACCTACGGCCTATTTGACCGTGAGAGATCCAGTATCTAGTTCAGGCGCAGTGTATGTAGACTTATATCCACTATGTGGAAACAGAACGTTGCCCAGGATATCCCTTGGAGGTTGTCTACATGTCAAACCCGCATGAGATGACGGGTCGATACTGATTACGAAGGTGTGGAGCCAGTGGCAATCTTAAACCTAACTGCCTAACTAACCAGACCATGGTAAACATAGTGACATCACCTCCCCTTTCGAAGAAAAATACCTATGGTATCACCGGGAATCCCAGGACCTCTAGATCAGTAGCCAGAGGCGCTGACCACTAGCCCAAGGGGCCGGCCAACTATTTTAAATCCACTTCAGTGTCCGTGTGGTCTAACGCGCTATTCTCTCAGTAGACTAGACTATCGAAGACGGGGATATAGAGGTTCGAATCTCCATCAAGTGTACTAAGGGTGGTTTTTCTACTCTTTATTCACGCAAATGCAGGTACACTTCATATAAATATACTTTACTAATCCATAAAACCATTAAAGTAATTAGTACATAAGCTTATAACCAGAATGGCTAATAAAACGCGGTGCTAAAAAAAATAACTATTTTCATTTAGTTCCCCCTATACATAGCTGTAATTACTAATATAGCTATTTCTTATATATTAGTTCATTTATTTGAGGTATTTAATGTCCACTTTCTGAACCGAATGATTTTATATTAGCACATGAGAATGTCTATGAGCGAGAGCGAAAGGGCCTGACAATTTTGCTGGTAAAGGTATTTTCACATAGCTTTAAGTGTTTTTTTACGTGCCACAATTGACATGAGACCAACGGCTTTATTTTCCCTCAAAAGGAAGTTGTACTACAGATTTTTATCGCTCAAGAGAAATTCATCCGCCCCGGTTGGGTCTGAACACACGAACATCGGGTCCTGGGGCGAGTACTTTACCCCAAAACCACAGAGAATGACTTCTTCTTATACTTCGTAGTTGAGTCTATTAAAGACGTGTGACCACACTTTTATCTTCCAATGGAAAATTGAAAAGTAAAACTGTAAGACTTCCATGAAGTGCATTAATCGGATCGATAGGAATCCATCCACTAGATCTTTCGTGCTCTAACCACAGCTGATTGCTGAGAAGTACTCACCTACAGGCAGTAGCTGGTAAATAATTAATGACAGGTCTATAAATGTTTCAAATATTCAATGAAAGAAGATGACACAATGTGAACGACTTTTTCAAATAGATAAAGAGCGAAATGGATGACAGTATCACTCCAAGAAGACACGTTACATAAAAGCGTATTGATTGAGGATTAATTATTATTATTGTGAATACGGAATGAGATTTTGTTATAATTTTGTTAAACTTACAATAAAATAGGGTTTAAAACAACTTTCGCCAATCTGATTCTTGAATTGCGTCTACTTTCTAGTATTGAAAGTAATAGTTAGTTTTAAAATAATATACAGAATTGATAAATGTTTGGAGATAATTTGAAGAAATTCACTATGTAAAACAATGAATTCCATAAAATATGTTTCGTTTGGTTCTTGATAAGTGTTCTTATAGCATTTTAGCTATTAGCATAAGCAAAATACCCATCTGGAATAGATTAGATAAATTTGATATTAATTGTAAAGGCTCTAACAGCTTTATTGTTTTGTGACTTAAACAACAAATAATAATAATACTTACTTAAATATATTTAAAATGTGATGGTACTTATTTACAGATACTTAAAAAAGTGATCTTAAAGTTACTAAAAATAAATCTATTGTAGGAATTTAGATGGACTCTTATGCTAAAAGTCTATCTAGCTAGTCACTCTCAAACAATTTGTGAAATCTTCTCGATATTTCTTGTTAAATAACGCACCCTGTGTGTATCATCCCCTCAATACAGATACGTAAACCAGGTTGCCTAAGCTACATTTCTCCCACCGCTTAGTCGAAGGACTGGTGCAAGATTTATATTACCCTCACTCTATTTGCTATACACGTGGCTGAGGATATTTAGAGAAAAAAGGAGCTCTGATTCCAATGTTAACATTGTCTGTGGTCATGGATGAAGCTTTTAGTGTGTAGAAACTACCACGAGGAATACTGTTTCAGCACAAATTGGGTTTTGGTTTCTGTTATAGTTTTTTAAAATCTAAATTAATTCATTTCTTGAAATAGCTATTGTTTTAAAACTTGGATTACCCTTGGTAAATGAATTAGTGTGAAAAAATAGAATTGGGTTTAAGTTAAGTAATGTTAAAAACTACATAGTTGTAAGTGTGAAACGGCTACTTCAGAGAGGGATTCTTGAATTTCTTTCAAATAGATAGATAATTATTTTTATTGAAAAAAAATTGAGAGCTTATACCAAGGATGTGTAAAAAAACTACATATTTCAAAAATATTCATAAGGGAAACCATGATTTCAGACCACTACATTCTATTTTGACAGCAATTTTTCGAGCTTTATCAAACAAATTAAAAACTTGAATTAATCATCTAGTGTACATTGAGGAGTATCGTGTTAAATCTGACACACTCTCACTAGCGAAGCCTCTAACTTTATAGTTGAGGTTAGTTGGTGAATGTATGGACGCTATTAAGGGGGCCACCTCGGTAAGCGAGAAATTGCCGAGAAGACGTTCAGATCTAAGGTAAAATTTAATTTTACAATGAGTTATTTCAAAATATGGTTCACGCCAAAATAGTCGAAATACTCCAACAAGGCTATTTTTCCTTATCAATCCTATAGTTTCAGTTTTAATAGAAATAAATGTTTGAGAATGTGATATTTGCCAATTTTCCACGACTTTTTAATCATATTTGTGGAGCTATGCGACTAGGATTTCTGAAAAAGAGCTTTAGATTTAGCCTTCCTCTAAAAAATACAGTAATTTTTCGATACGATAAAAAAAGAAAATTTTAAGATATTTGAGAACTAGCAGTGAGCTTTCCTCTTTACCTTTATATGATAAATTTCGTAGTTTTCTCTCCCCTTTTATTATTGAGATGATAAAGTGTGGTTGAAAGCGAATGGCGAATGGGAGTATAAGCTTGGGCAGAATAGAAAAGTAGTTAAAAAACTACACATACCATTGTATTTTAAGCTGTGTGGTCTGACAGCGATTGATACCTTATCGCTGACCAAGGTAGCCACCTTAAAACACGATTCTTGATGTCATAAAAAAAGTCAAATATAGTTTATCAAATGTTGCGTTTAAGTTAAATATTGGCAACAGTTTTAGCAATACACGAGTTTGGTGTTTACTGGAATGAATATAAAACTATTTTTTATGAATCTTGACATAAAAGGACTTGGATTCAACACCTTAGTTCAGTCGGTAGTGTGTCTGTCTACTGAGCTAAGAATATCGGGTTCTATTCCCGGCATGGTCGAAAGATTTATCATTGGTAAATTGTGGGTTTACCCTTTAAAAGTGATAAATCAACGGCTGGGGACAGTATGTTGTGCCTGTCCTAGTCTTAAGTTAGATTATAAGGCATATGAAACTACGACAGGCCTAGCAAGCCGGTACTGGAAAATATATGGCTGGAATAAAAAACTGATCCAGGCCACAGACTGGAAACAGTGACGGATGTAAAGTAACATATACAAACTCGTAAACTTAGTCTGGAAATTGACATTTTCACTCTGAAAAGTCCAAAAAAATCCACAACAATTATTTTAGTTGATCACTTAGAAGATAGAACCAAATGCCTGAGAAAGGAAAGGTAACTGGTAAGTGGCAATGAATAGATCGTTGTGAAAATAATGATGTAATTTAATGAGGGACCACAACACAATTGGTGTTGGCATTTTTATCTTCCTCCTCCCCTGTGTGTTAACCTATTAATGGACAGCTACACCAAGAAACGTAATGAATCCACTCAGTTTAATGCGTTTAGGAATTTCTGTTCGACTATTCTAGTGCCATGGAACAAAGTTATAGCTGACACAAATGTATCAGAAGGTTGAGTAGAAAACTACCCACAATTCTAATTCTTGGATCGTGATGAGAGTGGGCCACGCACTGTTTCAGGACCGGATGTGGCGCAAGACGAGAAGCCCGAGCAATATCCTTTGCCGTGGTGCGGATGCCAACAGGAACTGGGGATTCCAATGGAATAGTAAGTATTGACCCAACACTACGGCGCATTCATATATCCATCTCTTTTGGGGCAGACATATTTCATTTGTTACAGAACATCTGTTTCCAAAGTAATCAAAAACATTGGAGGGTGGAAGGGGACTTTGGTCAAACGAATAGTAGAAAATTGTGGTTCAGTAGCGTCTCGTGACCAAAATTTTTAGGCAAGCTTGGAAGGGTTGCCCCCAAGCTTAAAAGGAGAGGTCCCAGTATTTAAAAAAAAAGTTATGCCTCAAGAAGCTATTTGGAGGTTTCTTAATGATAGTTGTGGCTTTGGGCGTCCTTCTATTCTGTGATTTACATTATTGTGTTATTACTTATATATCGTACCAATAGAAAATTTTGAGGAGATCAAGGTTCAAACCCTGATCAGATGTACTGAGAGTGGTTTTTACTAAATGGATTAGCATTCTACCTCCATGAAAATTCAGGTTCATTTCTTATAAATTATAATTTACGCATATCTATTCTATTAACATAATTAATGAATACGTATCGCCCGAATGAAAAATAAGACGTGGTGAAAAAAAACTCCTGTGTATTTCATTAACAAGGACTTGGATGCTACTGACTTAACTGAATTATGTCGACGACTAACGCAACAACCAGATCTTAAGTTGTTAATTTTCAATTCTGCTGAGAAATGAACCCGGGATCATTTTACCAGTGTGCAGACTCACTAACTTATTTAAAAACCATAGCTCTACAATAGTGGTCTGACACTTTATCTCGGCCGGTAGCGTGTCTACCTACTGAGTTAAGGGTCCCGGGTTTGATTCCCGGCATGGTCGAAAATTGTATCATTGGTGAAATGTGGGTTTACCCTTTCACAGTGATGTATTAACGGCTGGGGACTGGATGTTGTGCCTGTCCTAGTCTTAAGTTATATTATAAGGCATGAGGCTATGACAGGCCTAGAAAGCCGATGGTGGAAAATATATGGCTTGAATAAAAAAGTGACACAGGCCATAGGCTGGAAACAATAATGGATGTAAAGTAAAAGCTCTACAGAATAGTTTGATTTTGTATGGTTTGGTTCAACCAAGCATTTAAAATGAGGCGAACCCCCGGTGGCCAAATGGTCCAAGGCGTCACTCTAGCGATAGGTTGAACTGTTGATATTGGAGAGATTAGGCTTCAAATCCCTGTAGGGCGTACTGTGAGTAGTTTTACATAAAAGTTTTTCTACACTCTCTCTCCACGTGCATACGGGTACATTTCCTCTAAATTTAATCTTCCTAATCCCTAACAAATGAGTGTAACTAATACCTAAGCGTATAACCCGACGGGACGTGGTGCTAGTAAATATATGAAGTGGTATATTAGGTGACACATGTCTCCACCTGTTTCAGCCGGAGGTTCCAGTTCCTCGGCCTGTTCGGACACGTTTCACGGGAGTAGCGCCTTCTCAGAGATCGAGACCAGGACCTTGTCGGAGTACATCTCAACCATCGCCTCCAAACTGAAGATCTACGTATCTATACACAGTTACATGCAGATGCTCCTGTTGCCATACGGCTTCACCAGGACCCGGGTCCCGAACTACAATTCTCTGGTTGGTTCTTGCTCACCGTCTTAGACACTATCGCTTGTAGGTCTTAACAAACTTGAACACTTGGGGGTTTTCGGACACACTCATAAATTAAAAGGTACAGGGGAAAAGGGGGAAGGTCCAAATTTAACTCGAATTGAGTTAGTGCTTCCATTTGTTAGACATGAGCCCTAAGGGCCAAGGCACTTTAGATTATGGATAAAGAAGTCTATATCATATTTAAATTAATTAAAATAGTATCTCCTGGGATCCTTAATTGGTTTGAGGTATAAAAGTTGTTGTCCTGGAAAATGTGTCTGATTGCAGTTATTGTATAAACACTTGCAGTTCTTACATATACACTTGACACTTGTAGTTCTTGCAGACACACTTGATACTTGTAGTTCTTGTAGACACGATTGCATTTATTGTATACACATTTTACACTTGAAATTATTGTATACACACTTGACACAGTTCTTGTATACACACTTGACACTTGCAGTTTTTGTATACATACTTGACACTTATATTTCTTTAATATACACTCTCAGTTTTTGTATACAAACTTGACACTTGCAGTTTTTGCATATACACTTGACACTTGCAGTGCTTGTAGACAAACTTGACACGTGCAGTTCTTGCATACACACTTGACACTTGCAGTTTTTGTAGACATAATCTACAAATTGTAGTTATTGTATACAAACTTGCAGACCTTGCATATACACTTGACACTTTTAGTTCTTGTAGACACGCTTACAATTCTTGTATACATTATTGCCACTTGCAGTTCTTGTATACACACTTAACAATCACATATTTTGTTTTATATACACCTTTGAATACACACTTAAAAGTTGCAGTTTAGAGCACATATTTGTCACACCAAAGCAACAGACGCTACACAGTGTCTTGTGAACAATGTTGTTATTTGGTAGTTTGTAATGTTAAACAATGAATACAGAAGTTGAATCAGAGTTTCCTGAATTCCAGTCAGTCATCTTAACCAAATAACACAATAGGATATCAGTTTCCCACCTAAAGATTTTAAATTATAGCACTCTCTTTCAAAAGATAATTGAATATATTTGAGAAATAATATAGTGCCACAGATTAAAACAAATTATCTTTAAACTTAACGCTCAGCTAGTCGGTCAACTTCGTAAAACATTTGAAGATCAGTTCTTTGTTTAATAAGAAATGTATCTTAAGCCGAGGGCCTCAAGTTCATTTCCAAGCTGATCTTCTGTTTTAAAAATACATCTTAACACAATAAAATTACGTCATTATTTGTAATATATATATTTTATAACGATTGTTTCTTTTTACAGTTGGAGATTGGCCAGAAGTCAATCGCATCTCTTGCCAGCCGGTACGGCACACAATACTCTGTTGGAAACGTTGTAGATCTTTTATGTAAGAACATCTATAAACATCATACATTTATTTAACTAACTCTAATAAATACTTACTAGTTTGTTTTTAAAGATTTAGTTAATTTGACAGCTATTGGATCGTGACTGTATTAGAAAAATCTAACATATTTAATTTCATGACTAATAAGCGAATAAGAGTGTTTCGCAGATGTAAAATATAGCTCATCACTTGTAAAAAGTGATCAGTGTAAAACAAACTCATCTTACGATAAATGCATGAAAGTAGCTTTTATACCTGACAGCTGGTGCATCAACTATTTAAGTGTGAAATTATTGTATCTCGCACCAGTGATAGATTAGTCTCAAGATTAATTCACACGTTCCCCGAAAATTTAAAGCAGATTTTTTAAAATATTTATTTGAGATATTTAACATGCACTTTCTGAACCGATCGATTATATCAGCACACGAAACTTTCTATGAGCGACAGTGAAAGAGCCTACCAATTTGGCCGAGAAAGGTATTTTCACATCTATTCCAAGGTTATTTTTCACGCCACAATCGACATGAGACCAACGGTTTTACTTTCCCTCCGAAGGAAGTTGTGCTACAAGTTTTTATAGCTCAAGAAATACTCATCAACCCTATCTGGGTTTGAACTTATGAACATTGGATCCTGTAGCGAGAAATTTACCCAAAGACCCTGAGTTCGACATTTATTTAGAGCAGAATCTGCTTGAGTGGTGTAGATTAGCTTAGAAAAATCTATGTTGAACTATAATTATTTGTAAAGCAAACTTCAAACAACTGATTATATCAATAAATTTAGCTTTCTATGTGATAACCCGGCCTTTAAGAACATTATAACTATGAATCTTTTCTAATTATTACGTTGTGTAGTGAAATAACTCATCGAGTTAGTTTCATATCACTTCATAACAGTAGATGCAGTTGTCTGCTTGTATATCGCTTTGTATGCGCATCTGATTGTTCTAGGCGCACGCGCACTGATTGGTTTGGATTGTTTGATTGGTTCTTCAATACATATTTTTGTGGAGAAGCGTGGTCAAAATTCAGATTGTATCTAATAGTGCATAGGGACCTTCACTGCCC
>CABFWB010001500.1:66399-76467 GCA_902151455.1 Timema bartmani
GTCATATGACCCCATTTCTGTTCTGCTCTTGTTTTTTGGTGAACGTGTGAATCCACAGAAAGACGCCAATCTCGCAATAGACTAGACTGCCGATGAAGGGAATATATGGGTTCGAATTCCAGTCGGATGTACGGACGGTAGTTTTTCCCTAAACGGTTTCCCCCTATACCTTCATGCAAATGCGGCTGCACTGCCCCTAAGTTAACCCTTCTTAATTCATAACATACTAGCCTAAATATACTTACGGGTATATAGATGCGATCCATCTCAGTAGCAAAATGGTCTAAGGCATCACTCTCGTGGTAGACTGGCCTGCTGATGCCGGGGAGATCAGGGTTCGAATTCCTGCCGGGTCTACTGGGGTTAGTTTTCCCTAAGTGGTTTCCCAATCTCCTTCCAAGTAAAAGCGTGTATATTACCTCTAAAATTCTTCCTTCCCCATCCCTAACACATTATAGTAACTATCATATATGCACACAACCTGAATAGGTAATAAAACGTGGTAATAATAATAATAATAATAATAATAATAATAATAATAATAATAATAATAATAACAACAACAACGATAACATAAATGTGGTGACAAAATTTTTAAAAAACCTATTTCGACACTAGCACAGTGTCTGTACCATATTCCCTGGTGATTGTTACAGACGTGGCCAGCGGTAGCAGTGTAGACTGGGTCATGGGAGTCCACGGGATCGCTAACGCCTTCATCTACGAGTTGCGAGACACGGGCAGGAACGGGTTCGTACTCCCCGCCAGCGAGATCATCCCCACCGGCCAGGAGACTCTGGATGCCCTCATCACCCTCGTCATAGAATCGCGCAAGACCTTCTAGTCGCGCGACGCCCCTCCCAAAGATTCTGGAGGACTTTCACAGATCACGCGTGTCCTCGCCAGGGGATTCGTCGACTGAACAGGATTAATTGTCAGTTATCAAGGAGACGGGACTGAAGTGATTATGTTACACCTAATAAAGTAGATCCTTCAAGGCCGATTTGTTCTCGCAATAATATTAAACAGTGTTCGTGAGACACTTTTCTTCAATAAAGCTAGATAAATATTCATACTTGTAAAATATTTCTTAAAATGTTAATATTATCATCTAAATTTGCATTTTATAACTCAGAAAATTACTGTAATGTTTCTATGTTACACTATCACTCCAATAAAAACAACATCGTTGTAATTCACATGCAAACACTCACGCCTCATTTATACTTCCTCTCCTTATTTAATCATAATTTTAAAAACTTGTTTCAAGAATTATTTATCTGTAGATAATATTCCAAGTAGAGCTAGCCATTTTCCCATATATAAAGAGAGAGAGGAAAGTATTGTATTATCGGATACCATGCTATTTAGTCTATTAAATGGTGGAACCTACTGGGAAAATGATTAATTACGTTCTCAACATGGTTCAGTCACCTGTGTAAAAAACTTGAATAGAAACGTGTTTTGAAAGAAGTTAAAATTAAATTAAGATATTTTTGGAATCACATTGTTTTGGTAACTACTCTTTCAAGGTAAATATGTCCGTGTTTTTTCCCTCCAATAATTGTGTCTGATACCATGGGCGTCATTAGCTATGTGTGGGGGGACACGTCCCCTTCAATAACTCAACGGGGAACACCCCCCAATAATTCAATAATTTAATTCATCAATTTAACTTACATGAACATTTTTAGTTAGTTGAACTGTACTTATGGAATAAAGTAACTTATGCATTACAAACAGAAAATTCAATTAACAACCGACTCGACTCGATAACTAAACAATTAAAGGTTTTACAACATTCCGTGAAATACTACGATTTGTTTTCAAATGTGGAGCATTTTGTTCGGTTATGGACTCAATTGATGTAAGAAAACTTGGTAGCCTGCTACATTTGTATCATGACTCTAAATTCATAAAAATGACTTTTGAACCATTTCCATACTAATGACAATGTTAATTATTGTTTGTTTCTTCTCTTTATTAACAAATAGGATTTTTTATATTATTTATAATTGTTTTGTGGGTTTTGACTTAATTCCTTTTTTGCAATTAGATTTTACGTGCATGACAAATTTTAGTGTTACGATCGACATACCAAAACAAAGTAACAATAAAATTAGTTTTCAATAAAAAAAATTATGTCCCCCAAAAAAGTATTGCTAACGACGCCCATGCTGATATGTAAGTTTAAGAGTGAAATTACTATTTTTGTAAGAATCCAGCACCGTTCGTATTTTGTTGTAGATATTTCGGCGGTCGGCCATTTTATTTTAGTGAGCATGCTGCCCTAGTATCGGATGTTAAAGGTTTCCTAAATTTCAGATATCTGATTTTAGAAATACTTTTTTCTTTATTCAATATATTTATTTGTGTGGACACTTATTTTGTTCAAAGGTGATACTAACTTTCTTTATATTTAAATTTATTTTGCTACAGTATTTTTTTTTTAAAAAGGAACTAAAATATGTATAACTAACTGTTTGAAATACATAATTACAATATAATTAATTTTTCGTGTACCTTTTAACATGATAATACTTTAAAAACGGCTCCCTCATTTTTGAAATTGAAAAGAAGTCATTGGGATTTTAGTAATATAGCAAAAATAGTCGAAGTAGTTCGAAGAAAATAAATGGGATTTTTAAAAGCATCTTAAGCCTTTCATGTTCCAAGATCTATTCTGGAAAACTACGTTAACCATAAAAGTAAATCTATGAATGAATTGCTGGAAACATAATTAGGGCATAGTTCTACCTTGCCCAAGAATCTTGTGAATGAATTGGTTGACTATTAATAATAATAATAATAATAATATATAGCACCGCGTCTTACTACCCGTTCGGGTTATACGCTTAAGTATTAATTACGCTAATGGTTAGGGATTGGGAGGGTTAATTTAGAGGAAGTGAACCCGCATTTGCGTGGAGGAAGAGTGGAAAACCATTTAGGAAAAACCACCCCCAGTTCACCCGATCGAGATTCGAACCTCGATCTCCCCGTCCTCGGTGGTCGAGCTCAACACGACTAGCGCGTTAGCCAACTACTCCACCGAGGCGGGTGGTTGACTATTGTTTGCGTGTGGAAGAAAGAATCTTCGGTTTACGTTCTTCAGATATTCGCCGGCTCACGTTTCAACTTGCTTTGCGAAATGATTTAGCTCATCCTTTCGCTAAGGATAAGGGATGTGCAGGAAAAAAGTGGCTTGGAGGTTTTCTTAAACGTCACCCCCAAATTTCATTTAAGAAAACCACAACCGATTTTAGCTGCTCGTGTTAGGGCTTTTAACACATAAAATGTAGCGCTTTTCAACAATATTTTAGAGCCAGAACTTGATAAGATAGGATATGCACCAACCCGTCTTTTTAATGTTGACGAAACGGGAATTACGAGCGTTCAACACAAGCAATCGAAAGTGGTTGGTTTAAAGGGAAAGAGACAAATTACAACTTTATCGTCAGTGGAAAGAGGTGCATTAGTAACTGTAGTGAAGTGAAGGCGATTCAGAAAAAAAAAAGCACTTGTTTAATTAAACTTACTCATGTAAGTCCCATACTATCTCTTCCCAAAAGAATCGCTACAGAAAGAGTTGACAAAGGATGTGGCACTGCCATTCTCGTGACAGGAACACCACATAAGAAAACTATACAAAAAAGTCAAGATAAAAAAAACTATCTTGTTCGAATACATTGAGGATTAGTAAACTTTGTGAAGCAATCCACAAGAAGGCGGATTCTCGAAGATAGTTCAAGCTAAGATGAAGATCCAGTGGACACGGATGATTATAGTGATAATGATTTTTAATCAGAAGATATTGACGAAGATGACGCAGTGTGTATTTGCTCTTCAAAATAACAAAACAGGTAGGCCTACCAAAGTAGGCAAGACGTTATGAACTCTGGGTAATATCTGTTGCCGACTTTAGTCAATAGTGTAGTGACTATGAAAGTAACTAGATACCGTTGGAAACATGTCGGAAGGAATACCGCACCAATACCGTGGTACGGACAGAATCATTCATTTGGTACCTCTTCCAATAATTTATCGGAAAGGGTGGATACCAACACTTTTACCGATGTACGCTCACAACCGACGGTTTTACTGCCCCTCCGTAGGAAGTTGTGCTGCGGATTTTTATCGCTCAAGAAAAGTCCATCGACCCCGGCTGGGGTTGAATCCACAAATATCGGGTCCTAAAAAAAATAAACATAAGTAAACTCAAAAAGGTTCATTAGTTTACACCCAAATCGATTCTATTTGTTAATACGACCGAAAATACAATGTTATGGGTGACAGTAATTAAAACATACAAACTAATTGAAAATATAAGATAAGATAATACGTAAAACTGGTAATTTAAACATTCATACTCCCCAAACAGATTGGCTTATTGACCGCTTGGTAGTCAATTTTTGCTTAAGATTCGATGTGTAGCCATTCCAATAGGGACCGTCTATGTAGGTACTGTACATAGTATAGTACATAAATATCAATTATATATTAATCCAAACCAAAGTATTATCTTCAAATTAGCTATGTTAATGTCGCGATGCCGGTCTCACTATCTGATATAATTTTATCTGCAACATCAATCATGAAAAATACAAACCTTGACATATTAATTCCAAAACGTGTCATGTGTGGAGAAATCTAATAATCCGTAAGATATACCATAATGTGTGTCTGTCTATGTGCGTGTCCCCATTTTAACTGTCAATATTACCGAGGCAATAATGATCTCTATGACATCATTGTTAGATAGTAATTAAGTTTTTTTTATTAATTAGGTAACGGGTTTCTAGAATTTTGTAACAATTGAGAACTAAAGTTAGTTATTGTTTCAGACTTTTTTTTTAAACAAGCTATTTAAACAAATTTGTAGCAAATTAGCTGTACACATATCATACACATAGTATTTACAAAGCTGGAGCTTCAAAGATAGCACAAAGAATCGAGTTACAGTTAGACAAATATTAATTTTTCAAAAAACATATTATGTAAATTGGAATATAATTTTTGAACATAATGTAAGACAAAATTATACTAAACAAATAATTTCAACTGAATTTGGGAGAACATTAAATCCCATTTAGAACTTTTATTCATCACCACGTCTTACTACCTGCTCAGGTTGTACATATGATAATAACTCTAATGAGTTATGTATGAGGAAGGAAGCATTTTAGAGGTAATATACCAGCATCCGTGTGGAAGAAGAGTGGGAAAGCCTTTAGGAAAAAAACAACTTGAGTATACACAACCCGGATTCGAACACCAATCTTCCCTTCATCAGCAGGCCATTCCAACATGAGAGTGACGCCTTATACCATTTGGTCACTGAAGCGAGCTCGAACATTTTTATTGACTAATTATTTCATATTTGTAGACCATATCACCTGGTCAAAATGGTCAAAGCTTTTGAAAAATTACGAGTGGTTTCAAAAGTTTGCGTCAGGCAATAAGTTAGACTTATCAAAATGTACTGTACACTTCACTCACCTCGAAATGTAGCAATCTCCCTTTGACGTATTACTCTACGACTCTATCATATAAGCGTTGCCATAGTGGAACAATTTAAGATGATTGCTAACTTTGAGGGTAAGTGAACGGTAAATACCTGTATGTATAAAAATCATTCTAAAATAATTGAAAAATCTACTTTGGGACTATATTTATCAAAAGTATTGGTCGTAATTTGTATTAATAACGGGTTTTAAAATATTCTAATTAAATTTGTAACATCCATACTTCAGTTTTAGCGGATCATTACCACAACATTTTTATTGTGTCCAAAACTCTCTAAAATATGTATTACAAATTCTTGTTGGAAAATTATAAAGTATTTATCTATTATTTATCAAACCTTTGGGAAACCCTACATTAAAAGTATTTATAATATGTGATAAAACTTAGCACTGGAAGCACTTTGCAAATTTCATTAATTTTAAAGTCAAGCTAAGAGAAATTCTAATATACATTCTAAGTTTAAATGAGCAGGTATCATAAAATTTTAATGTTTTCAAAGGAAAACACGTGTTAATAATTATGTCATGTTCTTATCGTTAATGCAGTCATGAGATTTCTACTTGGAATTCAAGGTGTAATTTCTCCTGGGATTTGGTGTAGAGTAGTAGGCTTAGGGGAAACCTATAGCTATGTGAAAACTATCCCTAACCAAAAGGTAAAATAAGAAATATGACTTAAAAATATGGCTTAGTAACACTCTGTAAATCACACCTTTATTTGTGTTTAATAATTAAACATAAATAAAGTTGTGATTTGCAGTGTGTCACTAAGCCATATTTTTTATTTTACATTTTATTCAGATAAAGCTTCTACATATTTATTAAAATAACCTACTATTCAACTCTAAATCCAAGGAGAAATGATAGGAAAGATTTCAGCTTGAATTCCAAATAAAATGCGCATGACTGCATTAACAATAAGAACATGACATAATTATTAACATGACACACTTATTTAGCATTTTATGATTGGAGGGGGTGAGGTATACTGTTCACAGGAATACTACTGTATAGTGACAAAAAGAAAAACCCCGATATTAAAGTGGCTCTAATTAGGACACATCACTTAGGTTTCTTCAGGTTCTATAGTTTGTATTATCCGGACGGAAAACAATCACTTATATTTCACAAATAATTTAATACTCATAATAATAAAGATGTGGGCCAGATCTTATGTTTCTCGAATACGAATCTTTAAATTTTCTTTGGAATATTGAATCCAGATTCGAGTTCTTTAATCCTTAAAAGTGTTTAATTCTAAATTAAAAATATTAAAAATTGAATTTAAAAAAATGTTTTAGGCTTGGTGCCACTGACCAATTATATTTTGGTTATCAAGTATATTACGTCATAAGAAACAAAGGGAACACTTTTTTAAGTAAACTGATTATATTATTACTGTTTTGTATTTCTTGGTGACTTTATTATCCTCCCAGCTACACACAATTTTTTAGCTATTTTTTTATTGCTTAAAATTGTTAGTTAAAGTCAAGGTTTTAATAGTATTAGAGGTATTTTTTTTAGATTTTTACGAATCTCGAATTTTTAGAATACCATAGGATTCTAGGGATTCAAGTAATCGAGGATTCTATACTCATGATAAATTAATTTAATAGAATAACTTTCGATACAAAATGTTCCAATAAAACTAAATAAAACCACAAATGAATGTAAAAAAAACTCGCATTCGGGCAAAGGCGTCAGTCTCGTGTGGTTTGGTTTGCCGGTGAGTGGGAGGTCGGGTTTCATATCTCGTCTAGGTGTCCAGAGGTGGTTTTATCAAATGGTTCCTTTCCCACTTCCTCCTTGCAAATCTATTTTATTTTTCGAATCCAAGACGTAAGAGTAATTAGACAGATTCTAAAATGATAAAACTACATACATTGAAAGGCCCAAAATTCAGCAGTCTGACTTGCCTTGCCATTTTATTACAAATAAGTCGTCCATTGTGCATGAGTCACCAAGTTATCTGCAGACCAGAACATATTGAGGGTCTTGCAGATCACCACATCCACAGCGATATTCTTTCAGATATGTAGCCCCACCTCTTTAAATTCTCTTTGCATCTTGAGGCGCCAGTTCTGAGCCTATTAAGAGCTTTCCAGATTACATAAATGTAAGATGGTCACCAGCAGCAGGTTTCTCTTTGGCCCATTCCCATCGTCCCTCAGATGTTAAGTTGCGTCTAAGTTCTTTTCGGCGGGTTTCAGGTGATGACATGGTTGGCTGCGTTGCAAATGAAGACAAACGTCCTCTATATTCTACCTTCCTTTATCCTACATTACTAGTGTGAATATCTAATCGACCGGACGGGGAACAGGTAGATCACCAAGAATATAATTAAATGATCTAAAACTTAAGTGACGTTCTCAAGGTGTTATAGGATTTGTTTTGTGACATTACTATGATGCATTACATCTAATTATCAACGCAGCCTTCCTACAAAAAGGATTACTACACTAATCCTGAAATCTTCTTTTGAGATTTAACAGATTTGATACTTTTTTATATGTAGTCTTGTGCTTAGATTGGTTGTTTGTGTGCGAATAGTAAAACAATATAAATCAAACCGTTAAGTTACACGATGTATTGTTGCTAGCTCACCTAATTTAACTCTGGGAACATTTGAAAAGCTACAATAATATGAATAAATTTGAGGCTAGTGCTAATATCAAAGTTTAATTTGTGTTGTATCTTCATGTTTGACTTTGACTTATATACATTTCTTTTAACATATTAATATATTTTAATGGGGAAAACATATTTCCAAGGCTTTCTATTATATGAAAACTACTATTCCTTTCACCATAATTTAAGGTGGGGGGAAAGGAAACGCGAGAGAGGACCAGTGTTTTTCAGTTTTATGAAAAAATTATTTAGCCAAAATAAATCAAATATTGCTCCAGTACAAATATAGAGTTTAATTTTATTCACGTGTTTATATCAACAGTTCCTGAATATCTACCAAGAGCATAGTGGCACTAGATGATAAACCTTTTGAATGAAGAGAAAAAGTTGTCATTAAATTTCAGGACACCCTTGACAGATATTTAACAACTGCTGAGGTCATCATGTGGAGAAAATTAAACTCTATGTTTCTACTGGAAAATTATTCGAATTATTTTGTCCAGAAAAAGTTTTACTATAAAAAACTGCATAAATGAGTACTATAAACGATGAGGATTATCAAGCATTTTCCGGGATTCACCCAAAGATAGGTAGGAAAATATACCTGCGAAGAAAAATAAATTATAGAATAGCTTCTCAGGATTAAAATTCACTCTTCCGGGTCAGAGTCAGGCATACACTAAAATTGCACCCGACAATGTAGGGATGTAAAACCATAAATAATTTTAAATAGTTAAAGTGCTTTTAGAGGGAAAGTGCTCGATTTACGTTACTATTCAATTACTAGGATGCAGGGCCGCATTTAGAAATATGGCGCCCCTAGGCACATGAGATGCGAGGGCCACCCCCGCTCCTCCCTCCTCCTGACAACCCTCTCCCACCAAAACCTCATATTGTTATTTGTTAATGAATACAAATAATAATGTTATAGGCCTATTTATTGCTACTATTTACAGTATATTCCCTATAATTATTTGACCCCTGTGGAAAAGGGTTGTGCTTGTTTATATCAGGCACAGATTCACATATGAGTGACTCAATTATTAGCCGACAAATGGCAATAGTAGACACAATAGAACTCTAACAATACACTGACGCTTTATAACAAGCAAGCTTTATCTGCAGCTGAGTTCGTGTATCTTGTTTTAGTGAAAATTATGTTCATTCATGTTGAAGACAAGGGTTTTGGTTCCACATCCCGTGACGTCGTGCCTCGTAAAGGCCGCTGCTGTAAACAATTTAATTTTTTTTTAATGTTGCACCCCTACAAATCTCGCGCCCTAGACACGTGTCTAGTCTGCTTAGTGGGTAATGCGGTGCTGCTAGGATGAAACCACATATAAATGGATATAGCTGGTTTTGTAACAAAATTAGTTCACCGAAGTTGCTTAAGTTGTTAATACGTTATCTATTGTTTGTTAAGACAGTAGGGATCATGGGCTGCGGCAACTATTTAAAATCAAAATATCCCATAATTCTACTATTCTTAAGCTAAATCTTAAACTAATGCACAACTTAAGATAACTCGTGGATAAAATACCGAGCTAGACCGGTTGTTGTTCAGAGTAACCGAGGGGCAGCAAGAAGTTTCCTCGATCATTGCTCGAGAATCTGAACCAATCAATGTTGAGCAAGGGTCTCAGCATGTGGGCTGGGATAGTCTTGTTGACGGTTGCACTGGTGGAGGTGTCGGCATATGGTAAGGCTCGCTTTGACAACTACGTCGTGTACAAGGTGACACCGACCACAGAGCAGCAACTGAACGCTCTCAGGCTGCTGGAGGATCAGCCTGATGGGGTGAGTACTTTCATGGTTATTCAGTGTTGCCAATTTAGCTTACGTCCTGATTGGTATAGCTTTTTTTCACAGCTAGATCTAGCGTTGTTTCTTTAGCTTTTTCGGTATGGTGAAACTG
>CABFWB010001500.1:77250-90851 GCA_902151455.1 Timema bartmani
TTTTTTTTTATTTTGACCATAGCCCTAAAATTAAGTATAGTTTACTGATGAGTGATTTTTTTGGATTACAAATTTTTCGAAAATAGCGCTATCAATTTTGTTTTAAATGAATAACTAGGGAGTAAAATAGCACTGTGAATCTATTTTTTTGGCACAAAATTCTGTTAACGGTAGCTTATTGATTGGTGATTTTTGAAAGTTTGAATTATTTTGAAAAGGGTTATAACAATTATGCTTAAAATGTATATTTGTGGATTGTTTATCTCTCAATTAAAACTTGCCATGAAGATTTAGCTCAAAATGTATGAGAGAAATTTTTTTCCATGCCAAATAATAATATGATTTTATTTTTACAAATTAAAGATAATTTGAGCGTAATTTACAAATAACTGATTTTCAAAATTCGAAACATGTTAAAAATATCTGAACAATTTGTTTAAAATGTATATATTAAGAGTTTTTATTGGGATTAACATGATATCGTGTTTGTTTTTCTAAGGAAATCTGACTTAAGGGTAGTTTACAGAAATCATATTTTTGAAAATTTTGTTCCAAGCTATTTAATGTATAAGAAAGCTGTCGCAATTTTGTCGTACCATTTTAAATGGTTTAGGACAATTGATCGATCTTTTGTTTCTAGTTCCCGTTCAGTATATTATGTGTGTTTTGTTGATCCGAATGTGTGGTTATTTGCCGATTAACAGACTCATAGACAACGAGCAGCCACAAACAAGGGCCACTGGTCAGAGGAGACTGGACTGGACAGGATACTACCGCATCAACGAGGTGGGTGCTGGTTGGCTATAAGAAGAATTCCGTCGGTAAACCTCAGAATAACTAGTATTATAAACATAAAAACACATAACATAAATACCCGCAACAGCGCCTAGGGGTTCTAGAGGGTAGCGCTACGTAGACACATTAAATAAAAAATAAATAAAAAAATCACCACACTTTATATAGCCTTACATGACCTTAAAATCATAAAAAAAAAATTAAGACCTAGAATTTGACATCTAAAAGCTAGTAGGAACCATAAATAATAATAATAATAATAATAATAATAATAATAATAATAATAATACTTAGCACCGCGTCTTACTACCCGTTCGGGTTATACGCTTAAGTACTAAATACGTTAATGGATTAGGAATAGGGAAGGTTGCATTTAGAGGTAGTGAACCCGAATTTGCGTGGAGGGAGAGTGGAAAACCATTTAGGAAAAACCACCCCCAGTTCACCCGACCGAGACGCATGCAATTTTGAAGAGTTATCATGCAAAAACCTTTCAAATAGTTTCTGAAAGCATCCCATATTCAAAAATATGTTTAAAGAAGACCAATCCAAATAGCTTATACAAGCATCCGAATTTAAAAAAATTCTGCGGAAGACTACGCCAAATAGATTATAAAGTAACTAATTTTACCAATTTAGGTAGGAGGACCCATCAAATAACTTTTAGAAACATCCAATTTTCAAACATTTTTCTCGGAGGTGGGTGTGGGGGATGGAAAGCAAGTCTTATTCTACAAGAGCAATCTTCTAGTAGATACTTTATGGAGGACTTTGTAAACAATAACAATAATTATAATTTGATCTTCTGCGTTACATGCTTCTCCGATTTTTTCTAGAAAATAGAGCTTTCTTTTTCGGTAGCTCCTTCAAATAATTGGATACGCAATCGCTTTCAAGTCAATTTATATCTGTTGTGCAATAATGTTATTTCTACAACACAGTTTGACATCTAATTGCAGATTTACGCCTGGTTGGATGAGATGATCTCTGCTAATCCAGGTGGTCGGGTTCAAGGAATTACTGTCGGTTCAACTTATGAAGGAAGAGAGATTCGAGGGCTGAAGATTACCAATAATGTCAATAACCCCAGTATTTTCATTGAGGCAGGTTAGTACTGAGGCATATGGAGTAGGATTGAGGAAGGAAGTGTTTATAGAAAGTATGTCAGGATTTGCATCAAGGAATAGTGAAAAACTATTCAGAAAATAAACATTTCAACATATCCGACTTTTGTATGGTGCATCTTAAGATGAGAGTGTAGGTAACGCGAATTAAGGGAAGTGTTTAGCAAAACTTTTGTTGGCTAGAATGAATCAAATATTTCAAATATAGCGTTTAATTTATCAGATGATAATTCAAACAGTACTTGAATGTCTGTTCTGAGTATATATTAGCATTTGATGAAAACTTTTTAAATGAAGAGGAAAAGTTGTAATTAAATTCCAGGACGTCCTTGACACATATTCAACAACTGTTGAGGTCACTATGTGAACAAAATTAAACTCTATGATTCCATTGGACAAATATTTGATCTATTTTGACAAAAAAAGTTTTAATTTGCAAAAATACTGCCATTAACTTGTGTTCCCTACAATCCCACCCTAACTCGTGCTCCCTACAATCCCACTCTAACTTGTGTTCCCAACAATCCCACCGTAACTATGTGCTCCTACAATCCCACCCTGACTCGTGTTCCCTACAATCCCACTCTAAGTTTTATATTGTGACCTACAAGTTTGTTGCAAATTAAACGACAATACACTAATGTTTTTATTTTGTTCAGGTATCCATGCCAGGGAATGGATCTCCCCAGCAGTGACCACCTACATCATAGATGCGATCCTGTACAGTACCAACAGTACAGTCAGATCAGCTGTCGACGCGTATAACTGGTACATTGTCCCCAGTTCCAACCCCGATGGTTATGAGTTCACCCACACCGGAGTAAGTCATGTTTTATTTATATATTTTTCTAGTCAGATCAGGAGTAAATTTTTATAGGTAGTATCAATATAAAATAACACTAATAATATAATAAAATGTTATCAATATTGACAAAAGTTTATTCTTTCCATAAACCATCTTCTATTGTGAATAGTTCTCGCAAACACGTTTCACCCTAGTATCTCTGCTCCATTCCCTCCATCGTCGTCGTTTGGTCAGGGTGGCTCTTAGGAAGATATGTGAAGTGCGACACATTGTATTAAAGTGCGTATTGATGTTGTTTTTTGATCGGTGTTAGTAGTCTACAGCACGAGTCTAATCATAATCAGCTAATTGCTTGTCAAGCTATGTAAAAACGAGAACAGGTATTTAATTGTGAATTAAATAAGAAGTGGTAGTTTAACACATGTTTCGGCCCCATGGTGTAGTGGACAGTGCACCTGGCTACAAGCATAGGGGTCCCGGCATCAATTCCCGGCTGGTGCCTTGGGTACTTTTACCTTAAGAGGAATGACCTCAACGGTCACCAGGGTTTGGTAAATTAGGCTTGAGTTAGGTTAAGACTCACCCCGGCTCCACAACATTAAAATCACTATCATCACATCATCTCATTGTGGTTACGACGTGTAGACAACCTCCTATGGTGTACCCTGGGAAACGTTCTGTGCCAACAATACGGCTAGTAGTGTACATGTAAGGTGGCTGAGCCTGGATGTCAAAGTATCTCCCAACCATATGTGCCTACCATAAAACATTTTACATGCTAAACAAATTTTCTGAGTAAAATATACGTCAATAAAATACAGCAGATCTAAGGAAGAATTTAAACATAAACATCATTTGGAGCTTTCATGGATTTTTCCTATGCAAGTGAAAACTTTCCATCTTTCAGCTTAAAAATATCAATTTTACTACAGTAGATTACTTTTCCAAGAAATTTTATGGGCTGCGAAAGAACAAAAAACAAAAAGTCATCGCGGTCTACAGGATGACTACAATAAATTTGATAATAGTGGTATATGTTAATAAAATATATGAAAATGTGAAAACCATCACCCCAGTAAAACACGCGTTAAATAACAATTCCATGTTTTATGCCCACGTGACATTGTATAACTCGCTATCTGATCATTTCTGTGAATGTCATGAGCCCAAATATCACACACGACATTCTGGGCCGGCCTGGGTATTGGGGCTAGACACGTCCTTCTTACTCGATGGCTAATCCTAATAGGAGAAAGAGTTTTTCTCTCTAGACTTCGTTAATCGTCAACTTTAAGGGTACCGGCTCTCACTTAACTGCTATGTCCTTTTGACCAATCAGCGAGAAGAGGCTCTTTCAAGCAGGGATAACTTACAACACTCCATTGATAAAGAAGTTTGGTCACCATTGCGACACGCCTAACATGGCTGCTGAACTCAAGAATGAATTACTCGACTTACGGACTAATTAATTCACATGTCTTCATGGTTTACATTACACAACGTAAGCCTTGCAGAAGAAAAATCACAACAAAACAAAGAGCGTTACAATTGTGTATTAAGAACACGGTAAGAAATAGATTAAAAGATAAAAACAGGTTTTTATAACATTCATATATTATAGCTAAACATATTTTTTGGGCATATATATTATAACATTTTAGTTTTTTTTAAATAATTTTAAAGGTACCATGCATCAAAAGTGAGAGATGCAGGTCACATTTTTTTTAGCACCACGTTCTACTACCCGTTCGAGTTACACACATCTGTATTAGTTACGAATGTGTGCTAGGGATAAGGAAGGTTGAATTGAGGGGAAATATACCCAAATTTGCGTGGAGAGAGGGTGGAAAACCATTTACGAAAAACCAACTTTAGTACATCTGTCCGGGATTAAAACCCCGATCTCCCCACCCATCGGCAGTCTAGTCTATTGAGAGAGGGACGCCTTACTTTAGACTCTGCAGCCACTGAAGCGGGTCAGATCACATTAATTGCTGCGTGAGTATTTGAAAGTAATAAATTTGTAATTGTCAAATACTGTTCTTTAGGGAGTTTCCATAATTTTATTTCAGAGACGGGAGGTGGGATAGAGAGTCATACCTACGGCGAATTGGAGTCAGGTACCCCAATAGTTAATTGCAATAAATACTTTTAATATTAAATTAATATTCCACTCAAGACCTTTTTTAAAGGCCCTAAGAGGTTTATACTTACATACTTACTCCGTTCTCTTACGGGCTAGACAAAAAGCTGTGCATATAGCGCTGGAGTCACGTCCCTCTCCTTCACCTCAGACTTCTTGTCTCCTTTTCACTACAGCTGTCTCCATCTTTTATCTTGGTCTTTACCCACGTTCCCATAATTCTGTAGTTTACGAAAGATCCGGATTGCCTCCTCTCGAGTTCACTCCGTAGAAGAGGGTCCAGAGTTGTTTCCGCAGAACTCGTTATTTCCACCAATCCCTTGATCATATCGATCACGGTCCTATGCACCCCTTCTGTTAGATTCACCATCTGTTGCAATAGCCTCTTTCCTCTGGTCATAAATGTTTGCTGCCCATTCTATCGGGTGGCTTTAAGTTGAGTCTCTGTCCAAGTTTGTAAATTTGTTCTAGTGTTTATTTAACCCCTTTTCACCAAATGTCTTGCGTTTAAAAAAATAAAAATAAATACCAATTTGATTTATATATTCTTCTTCAATATTTATTCGACTTATTATTGTATTTTATGAGATTAGTGGTCGGTAATTGGGATTATCTTTTTCATATAACTGTACGTACTCTTTTGTCCTGTAAAAATAAAAATAAAATAAACTTACTAACTCTATGGCAGTGATTCTCAAATTGTGGTACTTTCAGCGGATACATGAGCATATCACAAAGGAAAATTGGCAAAATAACGAGAGAAACAAACGTGGCGGGGAACCAGACGAAGTGTGGAATTTTCGAGGCGACCGAGGGAAATTTTCTCCTTTGATTGATTAATTATTTGATATTTGTTATTGGGGTAAAGTGTATCGGCATTTTGTTGCGACCAAGGAGTACAATCTAAAAAAAAAAGTTTGAGAACCACTGCTATATGGCATTAGGAACTCAAAAGTTCATTTGCTGTGCTTACAAAAGTACGCTACCTAACCCTATCTTGAGCTAGTTCTATCCAGTCCACCTCATTACACCCTGTATCCTTATAAACTGATATTTCATCCGATCAGTAGCACGTAATTGACGACATTTAAAGCTTTGTTAGCATGTAATGTCCTGGAATGATGATGTTTCAGAACCGAATGTGGCGTAAGACCAGGAGCCGCGGCAGTCTGCTGTGCCATGGCGCAGACCCCAACAGGAATTGGGGCTACAAGTGGGGGAGTAAGTGGCAAACTACAACGCTCTAGAATTGTGACCAAAAGCAAAAACCTCTGGGTTCTTTTTCCTAAGGGGTTCCATTAGAAAATTATACCATACCTTTAACTAATAAAGGCTTTTATACGGAAATATATACACTCCCCCCCCCCTCCTAGGGAGGCCCATACAATTCTAAGGGGTTCGGACCACCCGATTCTCCACTTTTTGCGCCCTTAACTGTGACGTTCTTTTACACGTTCTATGACAAATGATCTCTTTTGAATAAATTTTGAATAAATAAGAAAGAAAGTGGACATATTTAACTGTTAAAAAAAAAATTGGAAATGGTTGTTTACTTCAATTTTCCAGTAAAAATATAAGTTAGAATTATTAGACTCACCCCATTTCCCTCAGGCATGTTTGTTTTTTCAATAACTAATATTGTTGAGTAGGGGGTATATTCTATTTTATATTTATTGTGTAACGTTTTACACATCTCATAAAATTGCAGCCGGAGGATCCAGTTCCAATCAATGCACGGACACGTACGCCGGGGCCAGTGCCTTCTCCGAGATCGAAACCAGGACCATAGCCAACTACGTCACGTCTATCGCCAGCGAGCTGAAGATATACCTCTCAATTCACAGCTACAGTCAGTTGCTGTTGCTCCCGTACGGCGTCAGGACTAGTGTACCTTCTAACTACAACACACTGGTTAGTCAGAGCTGGTTGGAACATCTGGTTACATTCCTAATCCATTGTACCCTGTGTAAGATACTCGAAGTCATGATTTACCGTCGAGTAAACTTTCTTAGGTTTAGTTATTTTCTACAGCGTGAAGTTCAAGTAGTATTATATCGAAAGGAATAGGCAGGCCGTGGATTTGGGCATGGTCCTTTGGGTGTTGTGTGCCAGGTGGTGTCCAATAAAATCTGAGATTTTCTGATTCTTTGATTGAGTTCACTGAAATAACGGTGATGTGCACCAATATGCGGGCTCAACACCTGCAGAAGAACCAATGAACAACAAATACCGCATCTTGATTTAAATTTAAAAAAAAAGCAGTTTAGGGGATTTGATGAACTAGGCCTATATAGTATATTTTATAAGTTTCTACATTATTGCCATCCTTGCAACTGGACACGTGGAATAAAATGTCAGTTTTGTCTAGTTTTCTAGTAAAGAGGAGGTTGGGATCGTAACTCCAGACGGGTGTACTAATGGTGTTTTTTCTAAACGGTTTTCCAATCTCCTTCCGCATTAATGAGGGTACATTTTCCCTACATTATAACTTTCTTATCATTAACATATTAGTAATATTAATAAACTTACATACAGCCCAAACAAGTAGTATGACTCGGGGGAAAATAAACAACATGTCATCTTAGCTTTGACTGAAGAGAGAGAGAGAAGGATAAAACTGATTTATGTTACGATAAGATTGTCTTAAAATGATGTTATGTTCAACTTTACAGCTGGATATCGGTCAGAAAACAGCTGATGCCCTTGCTGTCCGGTACGGAACGAGGTACACCGTTGGAAACATCGTCGACTTATTGTGTAAGTGTAAATAAAGTCAGTCTTAAAACCATCCTGTCACACTTGAATATTATTATTATTATTATTATTATTATTAGCACCGCGTCTTACTACTCGTTCGGGTTGTACGCACTTACGCTAATGTGCAATGGTAGGGTGATTGTGAGACGAAATGGAGGACCTACAGTTTAACGTGGAATCCGAACCACGGTAGAGGCCTGGCATTCCTGAACCCCGGACCCTCAGCACAGAAGTCTGACACCTTACCCCTAGACCACCAGGTCACCCCACACTTGAATAAGGTGGCCTGGTGGTCTAGGGGTAAGGGGTCAGACTTCTGTGCTGAGGGTCCGGGTTTCAATCCTCGGTCCCGGCACAGATTTATCTGATTTCCAAACCCTTCCTTCACCTCTGACAAGATGTGTATTAATCACAGCTTGTGAATGTGAGGAATGCCAGGCCTCTACCGTGGTTCGGATTCCACGTTAAACTGTAGGTCCTCCATTTCATCTCACAATCACCCTACCATTACACATTAGCGTGTGTCTAACCCGAACAAGCAAGATGTGGTGCTAATAATAATAACAATAACACACTTGTATAACATTAGTTTTGAACAAAATCAGTGACAAGTAACAAAGTTCACTGCTTGCACGGATGGGTCCGTGCTTGAAACTTACCAATTAGAGTAGAAAGTCCTTGCTTGATTGAGACAAAACCATTTCGAATAGAAGGTCTATACTCGAGAATTAACATCTCGTCGCGAAAGTTCGTACTCAAACTTACCATCTCAAGTTGAAGGTCCCTGCTCGAGACTTGCCATCTCAAGTAGAAAGGTCTGTGTTCAAGACTTGCCATCGATCGAGAATATTTTGGCCTCTATGCTGGTAGAAATCGATTTTAGTCTTCACGGGGTGTGAATGAATGTGTAAGGCTGGCCATACATCCTTGATTCCGATCCCACGAAGACATCAAATCTGGCTTGTACGAAGGAATCAATCTAAGTCGAAGGCTTGACTCCATGGACATGTTGGGAGATCGGACCCACCAACGAGTCAGATTCGATCGTGTGTGGGCAGGAACAAGTTTTTCGTGGATGCGTCGTATTGACGCATGCGCAGATTTATTCGTCTCCACACTTGTGACTCGCATTATACGCTTTGTTTATGGGTAATTATATAATGACTGTATCTATTGCCATCTCACACACATAAGTTAAGGTTGGAGTTTAGGGAACGTGAGAAGATTTTTTACAATTTTTATAACAAAACTTTTTTTGGCCAAAATAAATAAAATAGGCCTACTACTCCAATAGAAACACAATAGTTTAATTTTCTTCCCATGCTGATATCTACAGTTGTCAAATATTTGTCATGAGCAGAGCAGCATTAAGTGAGACACTTTAAATGAAGAGAAAAAGCTGTCATTAAATTCCGGGACATCCTTCACAGATATTCAAGGAGAAAAGTAAATTATATGTTTCTACTGGAAAGATAAATATTTACTTTAATTTGGCAAAAAAACAAAAAAAACAACTCCCCTGCAAAAAACTTAACTTTGCTGGTATTCCCTAAATTCCCACCTTAAGAATAATGAACAAATAGTTTTAAATAAGTTTCAATGAAGAAAATCAATCACATGTGTTCTGTTAAAGAGTATAAGAAGATACTGCGTTCAGTAGTTGGGTAAAATATTCTTCCATCATGCGTAAACCATTTTAAAAATCACCTGAATGGTTTTGTTTTAACTCTTATAGTAACCCCAAGGCAATAATACTTTCTTTTTTGCTTCCGATGTCCTTGTATCCTAACTTTGAAAGGTGCAAGAAGAAATGGCAGTTGTATTCTCTGGACGATCCCCTTGTTTATCTGTCGCAGACGTGGCCAGTGGTAGCAGCGTGGACTGGGCCATGGGGGTACACGGCATCCCTATCGCCTTCGTGTACGAGCTGAGAGACTTGGGTCAGCACGGTTTCATCCTACCAGCTGACCAAATCATCCCCAGCGGTGAGGAGACGCTAGACTCGCTGGTTACACTCATCACGGAGGCGCAGAAAACGTTTTAGGGACGCCATCGAGCCGGAAAAGCAGATTCTCACGATCTTCCAGAGTCAAAGTAACTGCAGAGTCAACATGGAAACACAATTATATTGAGGGTATTAGGGATTGTATTGTCCTTTAAAGACATGTAATCAGCTTCAACTGTTTAACTCCCATGCTAAGGGGAGGAGATGTTTATTATAACACTTTTGCCATTTTCATTTTTTTGATATTCATTTTCTTGGTTATGTAATGCATTTACATTTTATGTTAATATAAATACAGCAGTGTAAATGCGGTAAGTTCATTTTAAATGTTTGTTCAAATTATTGATGTTGATTACTTTATCTGAAAATGTATGAAAACAATTAATAGTCTACATGCTTTTTTTTAAATAGCCACTTTTCGGTGTGTTGTTTTAAGTAACAAGTAGAAAAATTTAAAACCAAATTGTTTAGCTTTAATAGATTTCATTTTAGTACTCTTAACATATAATATAAAATTACTTATTAAATAATTACATTTTTTAATCCTGTGTCTTTCTAAAATAGAAAAAATAAAAGACTCCATAGCAATGCTCAAACTATTTTTTTTTAATCACTAACGGCCTATCCCACTCATTAGATTATACGTATTATATCAATTTAAAATAAGCTATCACGATGTTAACTATTAAAAGAGATAATAAATAACTTTAATTCAATCTAATGTGGAGACAGTGGTGACATCCCCAATTAAAAAAAAAGGTGTACTTTTTTTTTTACAAAATCTATAGCCTACTATTTTTATTTAGTACTTTTTTTTTACAAAATCTATAGCCTACTATTTTTATTTGTAAATCTTAAAACGTACCAGGATCCATTCAAATAAACACACAATAAAGGGTGGTGTCAATCAAGGAAAAAATAAAAATGATCGAGAGATTACAATTTTACTAAAATAAATGGGAAATAATAGCCAGTGGAGTAAAACAGATTTTAAAAATACCCCTTATCCCATGGACACAAAGCGACATGCAGGATTGATGGAAATGAACTTTTTCAGTCCCCCTCTATATTGTTAATTTAACCACACTCCAGATTGGTGAAATACCACCTTTTTCTTGCATTTCTCGATGGGCTTTGCTAAATTTCGGACATGAGTAAGCCAAAGTTCCCAATATGTGTTGTGTCTAGATGGATTTGTGGAAACGCTTGATCCTATGAGTTTCATTTTGAGATTGACATGTGTGAGTCCAGAGACGAAAGTTCCAAACAAGTTTTGTTTCTAGACTAATTTGTTGAAAAGCTTGATCTTATGAGTTTTAGTGAGTCCAGAGACGAAAGTTCCAAAAAAGTTTTGTTTCTAGACTAATTTGTGGAAAAGCTTGATCCTATGAGTTTCATTTTGATATTGACAAATGTGAGTCCAGAGACGTAAGTTCCAAACAAGTTTTGTTTCTAGACTAATTTGGGGAAAAGCTTGATCTTATGAGTTTAGTTTTGAGATTGACATGTGTGAGTTCAGAATATGTCCATTATATGAAATTACTTTTCTATTTTTATAAAACAATTCCTTTCATTTTCAGCTATCCTCCTTATCCCTACCATTAAATTAAACCATTGATAGCCCAAGTGCTAAGAACGTATGAACTAAAAACCTCTATAAAACACCATATTCCAGTCGGGATACAGTATCAAGGGCTACACTGGATATAATCTCTGTAGCTGCTTGACTCTATTGGAAACAACTTTGTAATTTTCTTGTTTTCCTGGGGTCAATCTTCCCTTAAGTGTAAGACAAGTTTCACAACGCTGGTTCGTTGAGTTTGTTGGTAGCTTCTTCTTAGCCAAACACACCACCTTCATATTTAACAGAAAGCGAGGATATTTGGCAACAGTTAACCAAGAATGAGCGAAGATAAAGCTTTTCTCCATAATACCTGCAATTCCCTACAGATATGATATTGGGTGTAGTAAAGACTTCTTACGTGACGTCTAAGATAGGTCTAAAAAATTCTCGTGTAAGACATTGAACACAAACTTATACTAACTAACACTAAGAGATAGGATGATGAGAATAAATATTATGCAATTGCACCAGAATTCCCCTGGATAAAGGATGAAAAACCACTCATGTAAAAATATAACTCAAAAACACTCGGCTGGAATTTGATTCGCGGACCTATCAGACCATAGTAAAACACGTTGGAGCTGAATTAATTCTTCCTGTTGAAGCAAATTTAAAATTATTTAGAAGAAGGATTGTTAGCACTTGGAACTTCAAATGTGTTATATTTCGCACCACATCAAGCTGAAATCCGTGCCAACCGGGAGTCAAACTTAAGTTTCAGCGGAGAATTCGCCTAAGATCAGCAAACAAATTAGATTGGCGACTAAAAGTGACTTATGAGTATCAATATATATATATATATATAATTTTTCCAATATACTTTTATTTGAAAATGATCAAAACTCTATAGTTTCAGTTTTTTATATTATTATGCTCCTATCTAATCAGGTTTGACGGTGACGGGGAGGTTGTGATTCGAATATAAGATGGAGCTCTAAGGGTGATTTATTCTTACTCCCCACTTTCCCTCCACAAAAATGTGGGTACATTCCTTTAAATCCAACCTTACTCATCCCTAACCCACTAGAGTAATTAAAATGCTTATAGCTTGGACACGCAGCAAGACGAAACGGAGGGGAAAAAACTCTCCTATCAAGTTTTCTAGCCACTGTTACGGCCCACTTGACACTTATTTGAAACACAGCACCACAAAAACGGCGAGCTTCACTAAAGTTCGAATGACGCAGTTGTGCTCATCATTGTGGAAAATAATACCTTCACAAATTCACAGACAAAACTTTCTTGATCCTCGTATAAATTTACCAGCGTAGGTTGAACTCCATCAAAAAGTTTTAATGGACTTGGAAAAACCTTGATCTCCACGTGTCTCGTGATGTAATTAAGGGTGAGAGTGGGGGACAGAGATAGGGGTGGTAATCTTTTCGTTAATGGATGCGATACAAAGTGATTATAGTAATCGAGTGGTGGCGAGACAGCCAAGTCCATTTTATGCTTTCTACAAGGCAAACCAACAGAATCGTATCTCCGGAGCTGTGTCGGAATAAGTGATTGGGTTTGTACGTTTGTTTTTAAGAACGGTAAGTTGTTGATTTGTCTACCGTAAGTAGAACTTGCATGCACTTTTGAGGATTATTAGTAAATAAGTAAGAGAAATTAGATTCATTAAGTTTGCTCAGGTGGCCAATTCGCTAAGGGAACCAAATAAAGATCTAGAGTACTGTGTTTGTTCCTATGACATTGGGACCTAACGCCATGGTTTAGAACTTAGTGGGAAATGTGCTGTCGACCTAGGTGGTCTTGGGGTAGAGTGTTCTTTTCAGAACCCAAGGTTCGTGGGTTCAAGCCCAGCTGAGTTCAACAGATTTTTCTTGAGCAATAAAAATCTGTAGCACAACTTCTTTCGGAGGAGAAGTAAAATCGTTGGTTCCATGTCGGTTGTGGCATGTAAAAGAGCCCTAAAAGTTATGTTAGCATATATTTCCGGCAAAATTGGTGGGCCCTTTTGCGCTCGCTCGTAAAATTTCAGTGCAGGAGGAAACGGGAAACCACCGCACTTTCTGAACTTCCTTAGGGCATGTACTTTCTACCAGATAGTGCGGGCAGCACTAATCAAAGTGATGAGTGCATGCCTGACTCCGAACGAATGGAAAGCACATTCAATTGGTAAATGTGCTATTCCTTGTTAAGAATTTGCACTGTAAATAAAATGCATAGGGTTTTCTAATTAATATTAAAATTAAATTTAAAAATCATTTACACTTAACGTCAAAATAATATACAAAAATATAAATATCCACGTGTTAATTTCATGTAAAAACTAATCAGGGGCGAATCCAGGATTTAGTGAAGGGTGGGCGCGACCAGGATTTTCGTGATGGGGGGGGGGG
>CABFWB010001500.1:103981-153205 GCA_902151455.1 Timema bartmani
TCTTAGGTGGACAAAGATGCGCCTCTTTTCTCATTGATTCTATATCATTGTATATTATTTTATGCGTGTTCTTATGTGGAGTGGTGATGATACAATGTACATTATTCCGTTCAGAAATCTTACGAGTTTATAGAAAGAGAGAGAAAGTCTGTGCGGTGTGCCGTACCATTTATTTTAAGTCTATGTTTTCTAAGCGCCTATTAAATTTGCCTTGTGCAACTTCCAACCACTTTTGGAGAACTATTTATTTCAAAAATCATTTGTTTTAGTAATTCTCTCTATCAGTGGAATCTCAGCTGAACTTTAAAATAAGGATAATATTATTTTTAGTAACAAAATATAAACACGATTACAAAACCAACTTGTATTTTCTTTGAGTAAAAAAATACACAATTATTTAATCAACTTTAATTATCTTAGAGTAATAAACAATATACATTCTTATTGAGCCAATTTGTATTTTTTTAGAGAATAAAACAGTAAACATGAGTGTTTAACCAAATTGAATTTTCCAAAAGTAACAACAATCAAACTGATATCTGAACCAGTTCGTGGGCTTAATTTTATAGTGAGTTTCTAGTGGAACAAACACCCTTTTAAATAAATTATTTAGTTTGAAGAAAGCAACGCTGTACGATTAATAATTTGGGAAAGGTGAATCTTGGAGGATGACTTATTATAATTACGTAACTGAGAAGTATCTGACTCATTTTCTAATAAATTTAAAAATCACACCTAGACATGGGAATCAAACCCGTGATCTTTGGCTTAGTGCATCAATGCTCTACCATCGATACACATTATTTCTGTAACTATAATAATTAATCCAGTAAGCTTCGCCTTTCATATATATATATATATAAGTGTATAGCATTACTTTCTTCCATCTTGATTCCCTTGAAACGTACAATTTATTATTTTTTATAATATTGGCAGCATAAAGAGACAACTGAGTCGCTGGTAGCTGTGATATCAATGATAACTCGTAGTAGCAAGGTCCCGGGTTCGATTACCGTGTCTAGGTGTCCATTTTAAATTTATTCAAATATTGAGCTGATTTTGTTTGAAAGAATTTCATGGTGCAAGCCTGAAAACATTAATTTAAATATTAGGTTGTTGTTTTCTTCTACTTTATAAAGTTTGTTTGTAACTAAGCTAAAGATTCAAAACTGTTTATAATGTTTAGTTGATTTAATACATACATACATACATACATACATACATACATACATGATTAATACATAGTTTTATAATTAAGTGATTTAAAAATGTGCTATTAAGCTGACTTTGATATATAGGTTTTATATATATATATATATATATATATATATATATATATTAAAGTGTGTACATATTTATATAAATATTTATTTATGTTTAGATTTATTCATGGCTCAATTCTCTGTCCCTGATGAACCCTGGGATTGTCACCCCTATTGTAGCTGGAACTACCTACGAGGGCCGTCAAATCAGGGGTGTCAAGATTTCGTATAAGTCCAACAATCCGGGAGTCTTCATCGAGGCAGGTTAGCAAAAAAGTTCTGTTTTAAGTATCTTAGTAAAACAAATGAACCAATATACTATTTTAAACATATTTTAGCTAGAAGGTGCAAATTAACATTTTGTTACGGGTACATCCGTGTATGAATACATCGTTCAATTAAATTAGAGATAGTTGAAAAATAGCAACTTGACATGGTATCAAGCCCCGGGTTAGATCCCCATGCTCAAGTGTCAGATTTAAACTATATATAATTTAATTCAAATATATTTAAGTTAGATTTTAGTAATAATAAGGTTTTAAAATCATTAAAGACTACATGTTGGAGGAATAAAGGGGCAACTAAATTACCTTATGTTGCTAGTCATGGTTTGAATCCCATCATAGTTTAACTTATGTTGCTAGTCATGGCTTACATAACATCATAGTTGACCTTGTATTGCCAGGTATGCATGCAAGGGAATGGATTGGACCTGCTACAGCTACATACATCTTGAATGAATTGCTGACAAGTAACGACCCAAACATTCGATATATCGCACAAAACTTCGACTGGTACATTGTACCATCCGCCAACCCTGATGGTTACGAGTATACTCACACAACTGTAAGTAGAAATTAAACCAAACTACCCATAATTTATGCCTACTATTCTAAATACGCTATTTAGACAAAAATTTGAATGGGGGGGGATACATTTACATAGTTAGCATGATTTACTGCAAACGTAAAAGAGCATCCAAAATTAAACTTACTTGCACATTTGATGTCTACACAAGCATAGCTTTCCCTAACCTTTTTAGGACTACATTAAGAAACCCCCGGATCCTAAATTAGATATTAGTGAATAGAACAAACCAAATTTAATAATTATACAAATTTGAACCTTAATGCAAATTCAACCTGAGTTGTTTGTATGTAAAAAAATCAGCTTTTGGTGATTTTATATTTTAAGCTGTCGGAATTAGATTTATTTGGATATAATACATTTCAGTGAGAGCATTATTGCATGAAAATGGTGGAATTTGTTTCAAGAGTTGGTAAATTGGGATGCTTTGTACGTTACACTAACCAAGCATCCAACTAACATCCAATCATATTATGACTGAAACATTAAACATTAATACACATCATTTTAATGTAAGCTAGAATTCGAAATATAGCTTGTTGCAGACAAGAAGGGGGAGTGTAAAAGTATTGTTGGTGCCTGCATTAATCTGAAAATAGCCAGCCTGAGGCTATTGTGTGGCCAGGGCAACGGGCATTTTTTTTCGGACATTACAAAGAAGGATGGCATTCCTTAACTGACACTTTTTGTAAGTAGCAATCGTCTGGATGGCCAGTTTTGGATCATTCAATCCCATCTGTGTTTTTATCACAGAGTGCATAGTGAAGTTTCCAGAGCCAACAGGTTGAAATACAGGAAGCAGGTCTCATGGCATTTCACCGGTAGCTTTCTTAGAGTATGGTTGTGTATTTCACCAGTAAATATAATTATATTTAATGGTACTTGGACGAGAGTTTTCTTGCTAGAAGGGTGTGAGTGTCATCCCATATATGTTTGTATTTAATATTTAATATAACAGAAGTATTTGGCATTTAAGTTGATAAACTTGATAAACAAATTAAGCTGAACTTATTATTTCTTATACAACATGTACGATCAATTCAGTTAAAGTGCCAAAATCATCATATGTTTAAAAATGTTAATGTATAAAAATATAGTGTTACAAAATTCCTAGCTAAATTCAAGGATCAAGCTTATAATGCAATTTATTAATCCAGGTCAAGATAGTACACGAATTTGCCACCCATTGCTATTGACTTGTTATTGTCTGTATAAATTTATATTATAGTTTTGTCAAAAACTAGCTATGCTATGAGACAATCCAACGAAGACATGGATAACATAATATGTTTGTCATTTAAGTTTATGATAGACGCTTACAAATGTTGTAAAGTAGCTAGTTATTATTATAAATCCATGGAAGTATACATAAATTGTAGAATTGACCCCTTAAGGCTCCCATACACGATAAAATAAATTACATAGACAAAATTACCATGTATGGATTGGTTTGATGTGCTGCACAAAAGTTTGAACAAAAAATAAACAATGCAAACTTGTTGAATAAGTAAAAGAAATAATGTATATATTATTATTTTCTTTCGTTTTTGTGTTTTATTCCTTCACTACCCACCACTCAGCTCGGACTGATGTTTGCATAATTCTGTTGCACAGTGTGTGGGATCACATATGATGCGACGCCATGTTGCCCAATATCAGTTTGCCCAAATTTGTTTGATATTTTATGGGGGGGGTCTTGTAAATAAAAGTGAGCTAGAATAGTATTAATCTATTTTATAAAGACACTTTTAAAGGACATTCTAGTGGAGCTTGAAAAAGAACTTGATTGATTTTGATGATTTAAAGGAATTATATTTTCCAGAATCGTTTATGGAGGAAGACCAGAAGCGAAGGATCTGTGTGCCGCGGAGTGGACCCTAATAGGAACTTCGGTTTCCACTGGATGGGTGGGTACTCAATGAGAATATTTTCCGGTAACTTCTGGTTATAACAATTTTCATTCGAGGAAGAAATTTGAGATTTCGTTTCGTGCGCTCATCTTTCAGTAATATAGTACTGCTATCATTTTGGTAAATAATGAGATAGTTTGATAAGGACGTATTTGTCACCTCTATATTGCTCCTTATTGAAACTAATAGGATTATCATAAACTATAAAATTATACACATTATTGATGCATAAGATAAGAAAGGGCTATTAAGAAAAGATAGATGGAAAATATTCAAAATAAGTATTTTAGTCTTATTTATTCTGCGTTTAGAATCCATCATATTAAAATACTAAATAATCCTTTATTTTATAACTATAATAAGTCAAATTTGTAAGCACAAATTTAAAATATACTCTTACTCATGCTAAATTTGGTTTCATCAGTTAATCATTATTGTGTAAAAATGTATCAATCTAAATGTAATTTTGGAGACATTGGTTTGTGACATTACGTTCTGCCCATAATAATTCCGAATATAGCTTAAATATATAATATCCTATCTTTAAAATGTTTTTTTATTATTTGTATTGCCTTCCCACTTTCTTAAAAAGGTGCGAGACAAAGGTGTAACATTTCTCATGCTCTGTCTTATATTTCTAGAGTAGGCTGTGAAATATTAAAACTGCACAGATGTAAAATAATTTCATTTCTGTTACAACTCTTTATTATACACACTTTTTGAAAAGGTGATTTGAACCAATATTTAAACCCCGAACGTCTTCCATTTAGCGTCTCACCCCCAATTTACTCTCTCTTCACTCAATTAAAACCACCCTGGACGTCTTCCATTTAGCGTCTCACCCCCAATTTACCCTCTCTTCACTCAATTAAAACCACCCTGGACGTCTTCCATTTAACGTCTCACCCCCAATTTACTCTCTCTTCACTCAATTAAAACCACCCTGGACGTCTTCCATTTAGCGTCTCACCCCCAATTTACTCTCTCTTCACTCAATTAAAACCACCCTGGACGTCTTCCATTTAGCGTCTCACCCCCAATTTACTCTCTCTTCACTCAATTAAAACCACCCTGGACGTCTTCCATTTAGCGTCTCACCCCCAATTTACTCTCTCTTCACTCAATTAAAACCACCCTGGACGTCTTCCATTTAGCGTCTCACCCCCAATTTACTCTCTCTTCACTCAATTAAAACCACCCTGGACGTCTTCCATTTAGCGTCTCACCCCCAATTTACTCTCTCTTCACTCAATTAAAACCACCCTGGACGTCTTCCATTTAGCGTCTCACCCCCAATTTACTCTCTCTTCACTCAATTAAAACCACCCTGGACGTCTTCCATTTAGCGTCTCACCCCCAATTTACTCTCTCTTCACTCAATTAAAACCACCCTGGACGTCTTCCATTTAGCGTCTCACCCCCAATTTACTCTCTCTTCACTCAATTAAAACCACCCTGGACGTCTTCCATTTAGCGTCTCACCCCCAATTTACTCTCTCTTCACTCAATTAAAACCACCCTGGACGTCTTCCATTTAGCGTCTCACCCCCAATTTACTCTCTCTTCACTCAATTAAAACCACCCTGGACGTCTTCCATTTAGCGTCTCACCCCCAATTTACTCTCTCTTCACTCAATTAAAACCACCCTGGACGTCTTCCATTTAGCGTCTCACCCCCAATTTACCCTCTCTTCACTCAATTAAAACCACCCTGGACGTCTTTCATTTAACGACTCATCCCCAATTTACCCTCTCTTCCCTCAATTAAAACCCTTGCCTTCTTTAAGCTACGACATCACATCTGTTTTACCAATTGCTTTTAAATCCAATTTCCGGGTAAAAAGGATAGCGCAATAGTTTATCAAGTCAAAAGCCGAAGGTTTAAACTCATAGCAAGCACATATTTTGTAAATAAATATACTATAGCAGTTTCTCTGTAGCTATCTTACTAAACGTACTTGATCACCTCTGGAGTATAAAATATTGAACACCTCCAACCCTACGCTTCAGCGTAGATCAAGAGGAATGTGCAATACTCTGTGGTCCACTTTCTCTTATGTGCGCTGATAAAATAAGTTAACAGCGGGAATTTCTCTTGTGGCCCAAATAAAAGCTTTTTTCCTGAAAATTTGGCTTTAATTGAACTAAATCTTGAAGTCTAAAAACGTAAAATAAGATTGCCCTGTACATTTGTACGTTAGTCTTGACAGTGTATTAATAGAAATTCTATACAGGTCGCAAATTGCAATGAATTGAGTCCATTAATTTTGTTTTCTCTTCGTCTCTTATCAAAATAGATTCCTGTTGAAATTCAGCCCAATTGGATAAACCAAAATCTAATTTTTATTTGAAAATCAAAGTTCTAGAAAAAAAAAGCAATAAAAGGGGTGTGCATTTTTTGGTCTTGCCAAGTATATTTCTCCTATTCACAGATCCTAAGGATCTGTTTGCAGAATCTCAGATGGTCTCAGGACCTTGTTCAATCAATCTGATGGCAAGAGGAAGCACAACCTTGTCACTCAACCGAAGGCGATATCGTGTGTTTCAGAAGGAGGAGCCAGCAGCAACTCTTGTCTTGAGACTCACGCGGGTCAGAGCGCGTTCTCCGAGGTGGAGACTCGGTCAATGGCTTGGTATATCTGGAGCATCTACCGCAAGATACAAGTGTACATAGCCTTCCACAGCTACAGTCAACTGCTGCTGATACCATACGGTATCGACAGTGAGCGCGTCTCCAACTACCAACAACTGGTCATTGCACTGCACTTCGTTACATAAGTCTGGCCGCACACCGAATGCAATATTTAGTTTTTTGAAAAGACATTTTGTCGCAACGTGTTGCAGACGTCTTGACTGCCATAATATCCAACTAAGCGCCGCACACCGCTTGCAACATTGTCGCGAGGCGCCTTTAATTTATGTCCAACGACAAAACACGAAATAAATTTTGAACTTTATTTGTGCCAGTCCCCGAATAATATGTGGATATTCAGGGCCATGTAATTATTTAAATTATTTTGAAAACTGAGTTCCACTACAAAGCTATTAATGTCCCCTTTTTTTATTTACTGGGTGAACCCAATATTCTTTTTCTGGTTGCAAGTCAAAGAGCTGTGTGGATTGCCGTAAAAGAATGGCTACGTCTGTTTCCTCATTAGCCATAATAGTCACTCAACTGCACAAATTCACTTTTTTTTAAAGAACCAACCAACATTGCACTGATGACCCACTTACAAATGGCGAGAAATTGAACAATTATAACTTGTTGCGAGTCAAAATGTTTCGGACGTCTCTACACCAAATGCAACGTGATGAGACATTTTGCCTCGAAACAAATGGTCGCGAGTCATATTATGTTGCATTGGGTGTGTGGCCGGCCTAAACAATACATTAATAAACATGGATTATTTGTAGAAAAAATGACACAAGGGCAAGGCTAGGCTGGACTTCTCACCGATATGGGGACTATTAGATCCAGAATGCGGTGGGACACCCAGCTGGGGCAGGGTACCGGGGGCTTAATATACCCGGGGTGGACCAACTAGTAGGTTAGATATAGGAAAGAAGGACAAATAGGACTTTTAGATTTAGGTGCTTACTATAAATTTACTATTGTATTAATAAAAAAAAGAACATGGCTAAAAGATGTAATGTTAATTCAAGATGTAGATTTAGGTCCAGAGCTATATTCTAGGAATCGGGATAAATAGTGTAAATAAATAAATAATCTAAGGCATCACTCTTGCAATAGAATAGACTGCCAATGACTGGGAAATCGGCGTTCAAACCACGGTTGGCTGTATTGAGTGTGGTTTTCCTAAATGGTTTCCCACGCTTCCTCCACACAAATGTGGGTACATTTCTTCTAAATTCAACCTTCCTCATTCCTAACAATTTAGAATAAAAGGTACACATGAGTGTGACCTGAATAGTTAGTGAGACGCGGCACTAAGAAAAAACCTTTTCAGACAAGAAACTAAAGGACAGTATTTGAAAGTTGCTAACAACTAAACAATCTGCAAACATTAGCTAGAACGAAAAAGAAACATTTTACAATAAGTTTTAAATGTAATTTTCAGTCTGGTAGGTTCGTTTGGGGGATTAATATATGAGAAGGGGGTGGGGTCACTACCCAAACTTAGTTTTGTGAAAGCCAGATTATTGACACTAGAAGGCAATTTTGACCGGTTCTTAAATAAAACCATAATTATTTAAAGTGCACTGTTTCTAAAAACGCCTGCTTGATAGCGATGCTGTTTATGTTTCCTGGGATAAGCTAGACATTTGGTATAATAGGACTCGGATAGGAGTAACCCTATCTAACAAACAGCGGGAAAGGTTATTTCTTTCGTATTTTTTCTAATAGAGACCCAACCTCGCTGGCGTAGTTAGATAAAGCACTAGTTTCATGTTGAGCTAGACTGCTGAGTTCAAACTTCAAATCTCACTCGGGTGAACTGGGGGTGGTATTTCCTAAATTGATTTCCTCTCTCCCTCCAAGCAAATACGGGTTCACTTCCTCTATATTCAACCTTCCCAATTCCTAACCCATGTGCCTAATTAGTACTTAAGCATATAACCCGAAGGGGTAGTAAGAAGTGGTGCTAAATAAATAAATCAATCTAATAGAGGTTTATTTAATAGGTCTATATATTAAAAACAAGAGGTTTATTTAATAGGTCTATATATTTATAACAAGAGGTTTATTTAATAGGTCTATATATTTATAACAAGAGGTTTATTTAATAGATCTATCTATATATCCATAGCAAGTTTCTATTTTGTTTACAGTTGAAAATTGGTCACAAAATGGCGGCAAGCCTTGCTAGAAGATACGGAACACGATATAACAGTTGGAAATATAGTGGACATTTTGTGTGAGTGATAGTTTTAGAAATATAGTGACTCTTTTGTGTGAGTAGTTGAACTGTTTTTTGAGTGGTAGTGTTGGAAATATTGTAGACCTAGTAGTAGCCTATTTTAGCTTTTTGTTGTTAAAATTCAACACGTGATCGTTGCATACTTTTCCAAACAAAGTTATTTATAAGCTTAGCAGAGCGTCCAACACTTTAGATCAGTTGGTAGCGTGTCTGCCCTTTTTATCTAAAGGTCCCGGGATCGATTCGTGGCATGACAAAACAAATTATCTGTGGAATGTGAGTTTATCCCTTTAAACAGTGGTAAATTAACGGCTGGAGGCTGAGTTATCTTTGTTCTTTGTTTTATTTACTTTATAACTAGCGTTTTGATGAAATCGTTCGGTCCAGAAAGTTCCCGTTAAATGCATTAAATAAAATTATCAGAGATATATAATTTTATTAAATTAAGACTATCACCATATTTGTGTTTGTTGTGTTACTAGACGTGGTGAGTGGCAGTAGTATGGACTGGGTGAAGGGTTCTTTAGGTGTCCCATTCACCTACACCTACGAACTGAGAGACCAAGGAAGATACGGTTTCCTGCTGCCTGCTAACCATATCATCCCCACAGGACAAGAGACCTTGGACTCCATTGTCACTTTGTTGCGAGAGACTAGACTCTCCCACGTGAGACAGATCCAGCCATGGATCTTCTGCTGCCGATAACAACTATATAGGTCAACAGTAACTAGCAACAGTCAAATGGTCCAATCGTCTGCGAAAACAAAAGTACCACCCACATCAGAACTTTGAAAACCAATTTGTTGTTTTGTTTATTATTGCAGTATAACCTCGACCAAACGGTTTAATTAGGAACTAGATTAGTCCGATATTGTCGATAATCCGGATTAATGATCTTATATAAAAAAAGAGCATTTCATAGAGAATTTATTGAAAATATAGTATTAACATTTAAAAGCATATATTGTATGTACTAATATGTACTTATCTAATTATGTGTAAGTACCCACAACGCATCATAAAACAAATTACATATTTACTGCACATATTTATGTATTTATTATAGAACACACCATAAAACTTATAAACTTAGAATCCAACGAATCTGGATAATCGGTCGTCTGGATAGCTGGTGTCCGGATAGTAGGGGTTCTACTGTATATTCAGGCGTGAAACGAAATATTTCTAGTATTTGTTTAAACTGTACTTGTGAATTGTTCTCATTAGGACACATTCCCTTGTGTTGTATGTAGTGAATATCCTGATTATTATTGGTCAAATGGGAACCTAGTGGAGGTAAACATATCACAGGTGCACTTTTAGCAAGCTCTGCTTACCCTGGCAACAATCTATGACACGGCACTGATATAATTGTACTTACTGAAAATTGAAAAATGACACCTGGACACGGGAATCGAACCCGGGACCTTTGGCCGGGTTCGATTCCCGTGTCCAGGTGTCATTTTTCAATTTTCAGAATATGATATCTAGATGGAGTAATCCTCACTAAAAGCATAAATAATAGCTNATTTTTCAATTTTCATAATATAATATCTAGATGGAGTAATCCTCACTAAAAGCATAAATAATAGCTTTGGCTATTTAATTGTACTTACGTTAATATGCTACATATATATAGTACATATAAAGCATATATAAATATATATTTTTATTTAGCACCGCATCTTACTACCCGTTCGGGTTATTCGCTTCAATAGGCTATATATTTAGTCTATAATATTCTAGTTTTCTTTGTCTCTACGAATATGTTACTTTAGAGAAGTAAAATCATTGCCAATACCATCTGCTTGTAAATATAACTTTCTCCAAATCTAATAGTAATGTATTTTATTTCTTATATCATGGATAATCAAATCAAATTATGTTGTTTACGTTACTATTAAGGTTTATTTTGAAACAATCTTGGTTATGTTTATAAAACATGTCAACATTTTGATATTTGTTATTACAAAAGTCCTTATTCGAAGTATTCAGCTAGCTCAAATCAAACTAATAATTGGAGAGAATCTCAATTTAAAACTAATCTATTATATATAATTTTGAAAGGTCTTTAATATTAGGCTAGGCGACTTCGGTGGCCTTCGGTTAAAGTGCTCGTCTCTGGTCTCGATGTCCGAGCCGAGGTAGACGGGTTTTTCTTGAGCAATACAAATCCGTAGCACAACTTCCTTCGGAGACGAAGGAAAGTCGTTCATCGGTGGACATGTGTGCTAGAGCATCAACCTCGTATGTGTTGGTCTGTGACTAGAAGGTACACGTTAGAACATAGGTCATGCGTGTTATTATTATTATTATTATTATTATTATTATTAATTATTATTAGCATTATTATTATTAGCGCTATGTATTACCACCCGTTCGGGTTATACGCTTATGCACACATTATGCTAATGGTTTTAGGAATTAAGAAGGTTATATTTAGAAGAAGTGTACCCACACTTGCGTGGAGGGGGAGAGGAAAACAATTTTGGAAAAACCACCCTCAGTACATCTGACCGGTATTCAAACCATGATCTTCCCGTCATTGGCAGTCTAGTTCACTGCGAGAGTAGTGCCTTAGGACATTCGGATACTGAAGTGGGTTGTCATGTGTACTTAGGCTGTTTTTACCTAAAAAAAATTCCACGCTCCCTCCATACAAATACGTATACACTTGCCCTAAATTGTACTTTCATCATCCATACAACATTACGTAATTATATGTGGATAGCTTGAGCGGTTACACTTGCCCTAAATTGTACTTTCATCATCCATACAACATTACGTAATTATATGTGGATAGCTCGAGCGGTTAGCTAGATAGCATAGCACAAGATATATATATATACATATACCAATATAGGATCACTTTGGACAAGCTGATGAGCATGTTAGACGCACGTCTCTTTGTTCTCGTCAACGTCAAATTGATATCACGGTTGAAATTAAAAGGTTTCTGTGTTTGTGTTTACTTAGTTTTAAAAGTGAATAGTGAGTGACTGAGCTAATCAGCATGAGAAGGTTATCTATCAGCCGCACACAATATCCGGGTACATGATCAGGCCATCATTGGAAAAACAAGCCTTAATTAGTTGTCTTTTTTTCCCCCACTAACTTTGAATTCTATTCCCTCATATTGATCTCAATACATAGTTTGGCGCAGAGGACTGTTAATCAGTAATTGGAGTTATGGTGAATGGAGCACGTTTTGTTTAAAACGATAAATACAATTTTACTTATGTGGTTCAGATTATTTAAAAGCTCACGTTTAATCTAAAGGGTCTATATTTCACTTATAGTTTGCTGATTAGATTCCAAACATTAGTCTGCTGATCACAGGGCTAAGGGTTTGATTCCCAACGCAAGTCTTTCGCTTATGAAGTTGAGTTTGTTCCATTTATCTGAATGATAAATTAGTGACCTCTGGCATAGGGTATTGCCTTTATCATTGAAGAAGGTTAAATTAAACCACTAATGGTACGCAACAGTATTATATATATTAATATGATTATGATTATATTATATTATACTTAGCACCGCGTCTTACTAACCATTCGGATTATACGCTTAAGTACTAATTAACGAGAATGGGTCAGGATTTGGGAAGATTGAATATAGAGGAAGTGAACCCAAATTTTCTTGGAGGGAGAGTGGAAAATCATTTAGGAACCCCCCCAGTTCACCCAAGCGAGATTCGAACCTCAATCGCCCCGCCTTCAGCAGTCTAGCTCAACACGAATCTAGCGCGTTAGCTAACTACGCCACCGAGGTAGGTCATTATTAATAAAATGAAGAGTTTATTTGTCTGTATGTCATGAGCGTGCGCGATATCTACCTCATTCAGAGGACTGAAATTTTAAAATTAGTAGCTCCTGTACACAAACATATGTACCTTGAAGCTGGAATTTATTTACTTTTTTTTAATTCGTTAAAAACTGGAATTGGAAGAAATAAAATGAAAAGATTATTTTCTGTCTATTTGAAGCAAATTTATTACGTGATTACCCCGGGCAACATTGGATATTTCTGTTAGTGTGCGTATAAATGAGAGAAGTGACGTTTGAATTCACGATTCCCTTGAATCCAATGGTATTCGAGGGATTCATGATTTGTAAAAGTCTAAAAAAAAGTATCTCAAAGACTTTGACTTGATATAAAAAAAAAAATTAGAAATAACTGCCAGTCACTGATAATTATTGGTAAAATTAATTTTATAAACCTGTGTGTTGGAAGTATTATAAATTCACACAAAAAAAAAGAACAACATTAAATTTAAAAAAAAGTGTTCTTTTGTATTTTAAGACGTAATAAATATGACAAACAAATTATCGTTTATCAATGGTACCAAGTCTTAACAACTCTATTTAAATTCAATTTTAAATAATTTCCATTTAACTAAAATAGTACATTTTTAAAGATACGAGGATTTAAATTTGGATTTGAGAAAGAAAATTTAAAAGTTGAGCTACTCGCTTCGGTGTCCACGTGGTCTAACGCGCTACTCTTGTAGTAGGCTAGACTTCCGATGACAAGGAGATTGAGGTTAGAATCTCGGTCGGATTTACTGAGGATGGCTTTCCAAAATGGGTTTACACTCTCCCTCCACGCAAATTCGGTTACACTTCCTATGAATAACCTTCCTAATCCTTAAAAACCATTAGCGTAATTATTAAATTAGTACATAATCGTGCAACCCGAGCGGATGGTAAGACGTGGTGCTAAAAAAATAAAATAAAGTTGAGTTCATGATTCGGATTGAATATCGGCTTCGACCCATCTCTAATATAAATTGACATAAACTTAAGTGAATCCCTGCAATAGCTTAAACACATTAAACACATCATAATAGGAAGCTTTCCATGAAAATATGATTTTTTTAAATCACTGCATCTCACTACCGGTTCATGCTGTACGCCAAAGTACTGATTACACAAATGTGTAAGGTGTTAGTAAGGTTTAGTTTAGAGGAAGTGAACCAGCGTTTTCGTGGAGGGAAAGTGGAAAACCATTAGGAAATAAACCCTCTCAGTGCACCCGGCCGGGATTGAACCCCAATCTCACCTTCTTTAGTAGTCTATTATATTACGAGACTAGCACCTTAGAGCATATGACCACCGAAGTGGATATTATTAGATTAAAATAAGATTGAGATATACCAACAATAATTGTAGCTGGGAAAACCATTTGTTTATCCTGAAAGGTAGCAAATTAACTTTGCTTGGCTCCACTCGGGTGTGGCTTATTATATAAGACCATAAAGTAGTCAGTGTCTTGGAAGTCCTCGCTTTAGAACCCAATGTTTTCTATCTCAAACCCGACATAGGTAAACGTATTTTTACCTAGCGATGAAAATCGGTCGCACAACATATTTTGGAAGATAAGTAAAGCCGTCACTTCGATCCCGTATCGATGGTATGTAAAAGATCCCTGGAAGATATTACACGAATCTTTCGGGTAGAACTTGTAGGCTCTTTCTTGCTCGCTCAGAAATTCTGTACGTAAAGCAACAGGGAACTACCTAACTTTCAGGACTTTCCTAGTACATGTGCTTTGCCCCAGATGGTGTGGGTGTGTGACACTTAACCAGCCGCAGGTCTGATTGCGCACACTTCTCTGGATGGGAAACACATTAGGACCAACCCTTGGGTTGTAGACTCACTATTAGAGGAGTCTGTCGAGGTAGACGAAGTGTACTTGCATTAGATTCAAATAACCCGGTTTGGTTTTCCGTAGGCTGGCAGCACGGGTTCATGTTTATGCCTAAGTACGTTACATAATTTTTTTTTAGCACCGCGTCTTACTAACTGTTCGGGTTATACGTCTATGTACTAATTACCCTAATGTTTTATGGATGAGGAAGGTTGAATTGAGAAGAAGTGTGACCAGATTTGCGTGGAGGGAGGATGAAAAACAATTTAGGAAAACTACCCTCAGTACAGCCGACCAGGATCAAACCTCAACCTCCCCGTAATCAGCGATCTAGTCTACTGTGAGAATGATGCCTTAGACCATGCGGACACTGAAGTGGTTCATAAATTGTTAAATCCCTATCTGTATTAACTAACATAAGTTAATTAATTAATTGAAAATTGTCACCAGAACATGGGGATCGAACTCAAGACCCTTTGCTTTAGCACGCTAATGCTATACCATTAAACTATCCAGAGACAATCCCGTGATTAGGGTCATTAGTCACTCATAGTTTGAGGCAGAGTCTGTGACGGACGTGTAGATATTATCCGCTACTAAGAGTGCATTGATGTCACAGCCACCGACGCGGCACCTCATTTGTGGCTTTATACTGCCAAGAGAATCAAGATGTAAGAAACCAACGCTACACAATTTATATACAGCTTTGCCTTTAGCAAATGCTTATTTGTATAGCGGTACTTTCTTACATGTTACACAAGTTATGCCAAACTTTCTGTGAAATGTTTTCAAGACTAAAACATGGTGCCATGAACAAATTACCATGAGAGCAGAAAGGTGGGTACAGTTTATTTAATGAACAACATAGTTTGAATTTTCACAAAGTGTTTTAGCTGGTATTCTGATCTATTTCCTTACAATTAGAAATAAATGGTACGTTGAACCGCACAGACTTTCTCTCGCTTTTATCTTAAAATATACATTTACTAAAAACTCGTAAGATTTGTAGAAATGAAATAATAGGGCTATACATTGTTACAGAAACATTACATATTCATAAATGAAATATTATTATTATTATTATTAGCACCGCGTCTTACTACCCGTTCGAGTGATTGTGAGATGAAATGGAGGACCTACAGTTTTACGTGGAATCCGAACCACGGTAGAGGCCTGGCATTCCTCACATTCACAAGTTGTGATTAATACACATCTTGTCAGAGGTGAAGGAAGGGTTTGGCAATCAGATAAATCTGTGCCGGGACCGAGGATTGAATCCCGGACCCCTAGCACAGAAGTCTGACACCTTACCCCTAGACCACCAGGTCACCATAAATGAAATAACATACACTATTACTTACTCTATGGCACTAGGAACTAGGAACACTGTTACAGAAAAATTGAGAAAAGAGAAACTGTAAGGCACCCTCAAAACTCATTTTCATAAGAAAATGAGAATTTCCAACCTGTCTATAATGATAAACAGTCTAAATATAAAATTTAATCAAAATCATTACAGCGAATTTTGAAAAAATTGAATTTTTCTCTTTTTATCCTTCAGTAAACTATCCTTAATTTTAGGGTTGGATATCTAATTCCAAATAACCCTCGGAGGGACCTTATGAAAACTCCAATTACCAGGTTTGAGCCCAGTCAGTAAAATATTTTTGGATCTAGCCTGAGGTACAGACAAATGGACAGACAGATAGACAGCATCGCGAAAACAATTTTTGTTTGTTTCAGGGGGTCATGAAACGTCATCATTTATCAGAATTTAGAGTTCGATTTTTTTTTTGACGATCACAAAACTTCCACTAATGTAATCAATGAATTCAATTTGTTCTGAATGGATCACATTGAACATTTCTTTTAACTCGGATACTGAACTCGCTCTATCAGATCATTAAATCAACAGCGACTATGACCAGACAACGCTTATCAGTGAAGTGTTCAGTATTGTTAATTTAGTAAAATTCTGGACAGGTAAATTCAATTAGACACTTCTATGACTGAAAACACATTGAGATTAATAATCTGAAAAATGTAAGATATGTATCAAGTGGAGCAGTTCATATATATTTATAAATAAACGAGACCAATAGGAATTTCATAAGTGAGTGTTATTATGAGTGCTGATTATTTATTAAAATTACTTACAATTTGCCTGTGAGCCCTTTGGAGAACTTAGAGCTTTGTAAGTAGCGTACCTATATTTAAAAGGCACAATATATTAGTTACTATAATTAATTATCAGCGTGAACTCACTAGCTAAAGGAGAAACCAAAAATAGTTGGTATTTAATTCAAACATTGTTAGTAGGTATAGTTTTATCTGCTCTTTTTATAAAACTAGTTTATTTTACTAAGGTTGTAATTTATAAACTTAAACAGTGGGAAACAACTATGGATATATTTGTTATTATTTTTACTTCAACCTTATATATATATATATAAAATATTTTTTATGTAGAATACGCACATTGTATGTGTTTAATTCAGTTTTGAATTTTGCATTCTATTGATTTTACATTAACTTAATATTTATTTTTGTATGTAGAATACGTACAGTTTATGTGTTTTGATTTTACTTTCTTACTATGTTACATAGTTTTATACCATATACGAGCCGTACCCAGTTGAAAAATCTCCTGAATAAACTTTCTTGCTTGTCCAAGTCACATGATTTTTTAGTAATGTTTAGCGTAAGTTCAGACATTTTGCGATTTTTGTGCAAATTTTAATGTAAAAACTTTTTTAGAGGTCTTACTTAGCCACTTTTTTTTGTTGACATCGGAAATTCTGTCTTAAAAAATTCAAAAATTCACCAACTAACGTAAATTATACATAAATGGTAGCTTCTCTATTGCAAATTAGTATACTTTGATATTATAAACCACGAAATAAATGCTTTTACTAAAGATAAATTAAATCGTTTTTCTAGAACTCAAGGCGTTACTGTCAATATAAGTTATAATTCTATGAATTTTCAGTTTTACTTTTGGATCCTTTTGAAATATGATTTTTTTGGTCACATTATCACCGCATAAGATTTAATTTAATAAAAACCTTGTCAGATAGAACTCTGGGAATCACCGTTTAAAGAGAACGCATCACGTTTTCAGTATATAACTGTGAAGTTTTATGTAAATCGAATATTTCGCATTGCTAGAAAATATTATTTCTTTACTCTAAGCATTTTAAAAATAGTCAACATATCTAGTTCAGGAGAGCAAAATAGAAAATAATCAATCCAGTTTATCCAAATAAACAATTAAAAGTGTTCGTGAATGAGTTATAACAGAACTGACTAGTCAGCTACTCTAGGTAACAAGTTATCTTTATTAGATAAACAATTGACATTCATGATGTAAACAAAGCACAAGAAACACACTAGGAGGGCTTGGGGTATGACTAGTTTTATTCTAATCCATATTAATTGGAAGAAGAGTGTCCACACAGGTCGACTATATTAGTAACTAGCAGAAGTACCTGGCTTTTCCCGGGTTAACTGCGCAATGCAGTTCGTGGTTACACTGGGCAACACTTTTCTTTGCTTCAAACAGACAGAAAAAAAAATTCATTTTATTTCTTCCAACCGGGTTTTTAGTAAATTTAAAATCTAATAAAATTTAAATTCTAGCTTTGTTTGTGCACGGGGTCTAATAATTTTAAACTTCCAGACCTCTGCGTGCGGTAGGTATCAGGCAATGTTCATAATAGATAAACAAACAAACTCTTAATTTTATTAATATAGATAATAATGGCTGTATTCAAAAATCTTACACATAGCATTTGTCTATAATTTAAAAAATTAAATAATTTACAAATACATGTGATGCAATAAAAATAAACGCATTGAAGACTGAGTATGGTTATTACAAAGTAGATCTGAGTTAAGTCAAAACGCTGAGGTATTAATTTTTTAAATATAATTTGGAGGTAGTTCAAAGTACCAAAAATTATTATTCCTCTGCAACACAGTTTAAATTTACTCACATTTAAAAAAACCTAAAATATTTAGTTCTCAAAAGGTAATTCAAAACATCGATCTAACTCTCATAAAAACTAGCAGACATAAAATAAGCATCATACAACATAAATAAAAAGATGGAATCAAAGAATACTTTCATAAAATGGATTAAAGATAAATACAAATTTTAAAAGTAGTTTAATTTCAACTTAATTACTTAACTTGTTCTATAAATAGTACTTGATCAGCATAGCATTATTATGTGATAGCTGTATTACTGGGGCTGACGCTTTTCGAAGCTGTCCACAATGTTGAAAACGTTTGGATGGTAATAGTAGTGTTTGGTGCTCTAAAAGGTAAAAAAAAAAAAAAATCACATACCTACAGTATGAATTTTTTTTTACCATCAAGATAAAGGATTATTTGTAATAGAAAACTAGGCTAAATCATGGTTAAAAGTAGATGAGATGGCTAACACAACTGTTTGGAGGAGAAGAAAATGTTCAGATAAAACTCTAAATGTCACAAAAATACATTTTAAAAACAAGCTTTCATTGGATTAAATATTTTATTTTTACCTTGCAGCTAATTACTTTTAATTGATTGGTTACTAGATTTTTTCTTAAAAAAAAAAGGAAGGTGCTTTAATAGATGGAGACTTATTCCACACTCTTTTAATATTTACCTACCAAGATCTTCGCTCTTTACAAACTTTTTTAAGAGTTTTTTTTATATATACTATAAATGAATGGACTATTTAGCTCTCGTGTTAATTAATATTGTAACACAACACATTGTGATAATGTCTACTCCATTTATCGCCGAGTATTTTTGTCACAGCTGTAGCAATACACCAAACACGTCAGCTGCAATAGAAATACTGTACAAAGGAAGGATCATCGATGGCTTACGCTTTAGTAATGGTCATGCTTGTAACACTATTAACAGCATCGGCCGCTAAAGTGAGGTATGACAACTATAAGGTGTATCACGTAGTACCTACCAATCAACACCACCTCACGGTACTCCGTGACATCGAGACAAGGATCCAGGATGTAAGAATTTCACCATCTGTAGATTATGTTAGTCGTAGATGTCTCGTGGGGTGTTAATTCTCAACACTATCAATAAAATTCTAACTGATGTAGTATATGTTTAAAAAAATCAAGGAGCAATTAATTTAGGTTTACACATTACCCAATCAACTCCAACGAAGATATATTTACATCTTTATCTTGTGATATGCAGGTTTCCATCAATATTATTCACCCCACTATAAATCATAAAAAAATTCGTTATTTTAGGAGCTAAATTGAAACTGTTTGTGGTAATTTTAAAAGTAAAGAAAAAAGTGCTTCGAGTTGTGTTATAGAGAGAAATCTTGAGACGCTGTGGGAACGCATGGTCTACCCTCAGCCCACTGGAAAATGTTATCAGGGCAACCCTTATTGCATTCAAATTACAACATCAATAAAAGGAAATGCTACGACAACCACAAAACGCCTACCATTTAAGCTGCCACCTTTATTATGGTACCTTTTTTTTAGCACCACGTCTTACTGCCTGTTTGGGTTATTCGCTTACATACTAATTAAGATAATGGGCTAGGGTTAAGGAAGGTTGAATTTAGAGGAAGTTACCTGCATTTTTGTGGGGTAAGAATGGGAAACGATTTAGGGAAAACCACCCTCAGTATAGCCGAATGAGATCGAACCATGATCTCCTCATCATCAGCAGTCCAGCCTAGTGCGAGAGTAACGCCCTATACAACGCGTCCACAGAAGCGGGTGGTGCCATATTAATCCACAGAATGTGTAGTATTTAAATTTGTATTCTCTTAAACTAAAAAACACCACGAATTTACACAATTTGAAATAATTAAAGGATTTATAAAGATGAAGGTGTGACTTCAGAATTAGACATAGCTAGTCGAGTAAAATAAGAAGATGCAAACGACCTCAAAGTTTTTCAGTAATCACTGACTTATCAATCAAATTTGATGTTCCCGTTAAGTACTCTACGTGATATAGGATTAATGTATTATTTAAATCTAACTATAATTTTTTCTCTTTAGTTGCGTCTTTGGTCCGATGTGCAAGATGTTCACAATCCAGTTCACATTATGGTGCCACCTTACCAAGAAGAAGAGTTCACAAACTTGATCAAATCTTTCAGCATGCCTCATAAGATCAACATGCACAACGTCCAGGAGTAAGAATGACGTTCATAATGAGAAATAGTTGCATCTCCTAATTGCAATGCTAATATTTTTCAAGAACAAAAAAAAAAAAAAAAAANNNAAAAAAAAAAAAAAAAAAGCTAAAGCACACCAAGATTTTATGTTCAAATAACTTTAATATTGATCTATAAATAGTACTAAATACCTCGGACATAACAAAGAGCGTGGAGCCTCAGGTGATAATGTTGAAAGGATTTGGTTCGAATTCTAGAAGGGTCTAAACTTGAGTTTCATGGAATGTGAAATCAGTAGAATGTGTCTAATTCGGAGTTTTATATAATTATCTTGGATAAATCCTTGGTCCTTAAGTTTCAAATTGTACTAAACGCATGTAAAATCAATTATTAAAAATCAGAGAACTCACCTACTAGGGTTTTTACAGGTTCATAATTCTATAAACTTTAGGAATAACTAGATAAGTAACTTATTTGCAACACATCTGTTAACACTTTGCCATTCTGAGGTCATCTAATGTATTCCCTCATTCTATCTAATAGCCCAGGGATAAGGTAAGAATTGTTGGTGTTTCAGTGGGATGTGTAGTTTATTTTCAAGATAGTTTGAGTCTTACATCAAACTCTAAGGTATGTTAATGCCAATACAGCATAATATAACATTTAAAATAAAACATTTCTACATTAAAAAAACAACATTTTTCTTACTTGTACAGTAAATTAAAAGAAAAATTTATTTTAACTTTGGAATAGTTAAACTAAAATTTAGATGTGTTGGCTTTGCTTTAATCAATAGCAAGAGTGAAAAACATTAAAAGTAGTTATTCTTACGTTATAATTAAGCTAATTAACACAGTTTAAGACAAACTAGCCAAGTGTATGTTACGGCATAACTTCATTTATTATAAACGTCTATTCATATTATAATTTTGTTTCTCTTCATTTATGATAAATCAATTGGTCGTATTTACAAACAAATATTTTGTCTACATCTTATATTTATTTAGTTTAACAAGTCACACTTCAATAAGTGTCACAACCTAATGTTAGTAAGTGCTCGTCAGTGTCTCTAAGTAGATCCAGCTACAAGTGTTTATTAAGTGTTACTAACTGCTCGTTGATATTGCATGTGAATTTTCAGACTTATTGACCTTCAAGAACCAGTTTTGAGATCTGAGACTAGTTTTGGATTTGAGGAATACCATAGACTTGATGAGGTCAGTTTAATGGGTGTTTAACTTATTTTCTAAAAATTATTGTTCAACATCTTAAGAAGGTTGCTTGGAGTATAACATGCAAATTATACTGTTACTGTTAACAAACCTGCGTTTAATATGAAATTATTGGCTAAGTTTTACATATTAAACTTCACTGATATTTATTTAAAATTCAAATTCAAACCTATAACACTTCCTCTTCAAAATTTTAAACAAGTATTAATGTATCTTTATGCTTTTAAAACAATCATTATCTTTGATTCTTTGAGCCCAAAATAAGTCATGACCCAAAGTCCATTTTGTGAGGTTAAATTATTTGTACAAGCTTACACAGGAAAAACCATTAGACATTTGAATAGTTTGAGTGTATCTTATAACATATGAACTAAAATATGAATCAAATAGCCAAAGCTATTATTTATGCTTTTAGTGAGGATTACTTCATCTAGATATCATATTCTGAAAATTTAAAAATGACACCTGGACACGGGAATCGAAAGGTCCCGGATTCGATCCCCTTGTCTAGATGTCATTTTTCAATTTTCAGAATAAGGTAAACTATGAATGCTTACCAAACTTGGTGAATACGAATACCTCCATCAAGAGCCTCCTCTATGATCGATACAGGGTTTATTATTTCTATCTTACTTTCAACCTCATTCCATTATCAGAAACTTCCAAAGGCAAGCAATTAACGACTTAATGCATGTAGTAGCCCAACAAAGCATTTTCGTACACATATAAAAATTATCATGTCTCTTTTATGGACTGCTTCGCTACCAAACCTTTTAAAATTGTTCATGAGTTAATCTAAAAAAAAACCCAACTAAATAGTATGTTAGGAAATGCTAGAATTCAAATACACCAACACTGTTATTCTATTATGATTAATATTTGTCAAACATCTGTGTGTTTCATGTTGTAGATTTATTCCTGGTTGAATGATTTGTCAACCCTTTACCCAGGAGTGGTGACCTTGTCAGATGTAGACATATGAAGGACGTGTCATCAAGGCAGTGAAGATTTCTCACAAGACCGGGAATCGAGGGGTATTCATTGAAACGGGTAAACTTTGTGTAATATGGGAGATATTTTATTACTCTTAAAATGGTCACATTGTAAAGTGCCTTAGTACTGCGGAGTTTTATTTGCTCAAGTTTCTAGAAATTGGCTCGTGTTTCTTTAAAATTCAAACTGAGATTATTTTTGAATGGAAAGAATTTACAAATCCGTTGTCATTGTTTCGAACGTGGTTATAAGGTAGACTATTTAATAAAAAACTTTTTGTCTGATTATAAATTAAATTTAGCCCATCAAAGTTGATTCATGACATGAACAAAAAACAATATCATTGAAAAATTATGGTTTCCTCTTTAATATCGATTAACTACTGACCAAACCAGCTTCGGTGCCCACATGGTCTAAGATGCTACTCTCCCAGTAGACTAGACTGCCGATGACGGGGAGATAGAGGTTCGAATCTCGGTAGGATGTGCTGAGGGAGATTAAAAAAAATTATTTTACACTTTCCCTCCAAGCAAATGCAAAAAGTTACCACCACTCCAGTGGCGAATCGACTTTATGTAAAGTCTAATATGTTTCATGTAGGTATTCATGCATGTGAGTGGATCGGTCCTGCTACGGTGCTCTACATTTTGAACGAACTTCTGACGAGTAATAACACGGAGATCCGAGATATAGCAGACAACTTTGATTGGTACATTGTACCTAGCGCCAATCCTGACGGCTATGAGTACAGTCACATAACGGTAAACAACAACAAACTAATATTAGTACACTAAAACTCACACAAGCCCGCAACATAAAATCGTAAATACATTTGATAAACATTTATTGTGCATAGTAGGTTTCTGGTAAGAAGAAACCTTTAGAAAAACTAACATATTTATTTAGGTCAACAATGATAAGGTTTAACTTTATTGTTGGTATTATTTTATAGATAATTTCATTATCTATTAAGTGATACAGTTGAAGTTTACATGAGTATACTTACAATTAGATAATATCACCAGGTGAGGAAAATTAAACTCTTATGTTTGTACTGAAGTAACATTTTATTTAGTTTATATTTTATTCATTTGGCCAAAAAGGTTTCCTATAAAGACTGCAAAAACACTGGCCTGCGTTGCCTACACCCCCACCTTGAGTAAGGATTTTTTTTATACAAGTTCATTTTTTTTCAGGACCGTTTATGGCGTAAGACTCGGAGTGAATACAACGCAACCTGTTATGGCGTGGACCCTAACAGAAACTGGGACTTTCATTGGGGAGGTGTGTTGACTAGCATTTACTAACGCAAAACAAATCAAATATAGTACTATAACATAACAATTTAAATGGAGAAATTATTTAAAGCTGGACTTACATGGTACATAAGCTGATTAAATATAAAAAAATTCGATACTAGGATAAAACCGTGATTAATTTTGTATTCAGGTTATACATTTTAAAAGGTTTCACTGGTTAATAGTATTATTGATATTATCTATATTCAAGGTTTATAATAATGTATGAGGAACATGATTCCTTAAGGAAACACACTATTATAGTGTTATTAGTCTAGAACAGGGGTGGGTAAACTTTTGGTATTGAAAGGCCTCGTGTCAAATCAATTACTCCTCACCAAGCCGCACACTTTATGTAAAGTAAATTTTGTCAACATAATTATGAGAGCGTGTCAACCATATATTAATATTCTGAAAATTGAAAAATGACACCTGGACACGGGAATCGAACCCGTGTCCAGGTGTCATTTTTCAATTTTCAGAATATGATATCTAGATGGTGTAATTCCCACTAATAGCATAAATAATAGCTTTGGCTATTTAATTCATATATTAATAGATAGACAAGAGCGGGGATTTTTTGTTTACATTATGCTTTAAAGATAAAGATTTTGATTTTATTTAATTAAAACACAGGGCGTTGGAAAATGTATAATTTTTATTGATTTGAAATATATAATTGATAAAAAAAAAGTGCGAAAAGGCCGCATCGAACACATCAATGGTATATTTACTTTAGAATTCTGCCCTCCCCCTTCATATTCCACTAGCGTAATTAACGTACGCGTAAAACTAGTACTGAAGATGCGGTGGAACAAAAACACACACAAACAAAACAAGTTGTCCGTAGCTACAGCCGCCATGCTGTGTTTCAGAAGTGGGCACCAGCCCCGACCCGTGCAGCAGTATGTACGCCGGCCCAGGGCCGCTGTCCGAGGTGGAAATAAGGGGCCTGTCCCAGTACATCACCAGCGTGGCTGAGAGGCTCGACGTCTACATCTCATTCCATTCTTACGGACAGCTTCTAATGTTCCCTTACGGTTTCACAGATGATCCCGTTGATAATTATGACGTCCTAGTGAGTATCCACCGTTCTCACACCTTGACTTTATCTTGAAGAACCCATCTCACGATTGGTTAGCCGGGGTATTATTTACAAGACTACGCTCGAACCATTAAACGTATCTTCGGCCTAGGTGGTCTTGGGGTAAAGTTTTGACCTCAGGACCCGATGTTCATGGGTTCAAACCCAGCCGGGGTTGACAGATTTTTCGTAAGCAATAAAAATCCGTAACACAACTTCCTTCAGAGGGGAAGTGTAGGCGTTGGTCCCGTCTCGATTGTGGCATGTATAATGAATTTAATCAAAATACCTTTCCCGGCAAAAGTGGTAAGCCCTTTCGGTCTCGCTTATAGAAATTCTCGCGTGCTGATATGAGTCGGTTCAGAAAGTGTACGTTGAATATACCCCAAATAAAACATAACCAAGTCAGATTATCTGCTCTCTTCATCTGACAACAACAAAATTGGGATGAGTTAAACAGTTTTTTTAATTTTAAAATAATTGATTTCCAATTATTTTCTTTAAATGCTGTAAAGCTATTTTACTGGTCTCATTTTTTATTTAAGATTAAAAATACAAAAAACCATCAACCGATGAGACGTTTAGTTCGAGTTATATTAATTACACCTAAGTTAAGAGTTATTGTGGGGCAAGATAAACTTAAATAAAGGATGTGCACCCTGGGGCCTGTCGAATTACTTTGTGGAGCCCTAAACTATGTTACAAGTATAACATTTTTCTAGAAAATAACTTGAATTTCCCAGTGTATCAAATGTAAATAACATATTAATCCAAAGATTTTAATTAATTTGTTCTTTATGGTTGTGAAACATAGACCCTTACCTTACACGACAAAAATACAGTTAGGTTATTCAAAAACAAGGCGCTTAGGGAGATATTTACACAATAAACTAACAATACATTTTAACGAGTGTGACTAACTTTGAAACAATCGTTTCAAGCACTGGATGCTGCACAGGAGATTATTATCCAAAGGAACTTTATGAATCAAGTACTCTATAACAGCAGCAATGAATTATTTCGTTTAGTTTAAGTAAAGCTCTAAACTTTTAATTTCAGGAAAAGCAGACGAAACGGGGTAGAAGGATTTTAGGGCAAATTTGATACAATTGTTGTTTCTTGTCTGGCATTGTTGCTAAGTGTTATTTTGGGGTATGGATTTAAGGAAGTGCTCCTTGAGTGTACCGCACTGCTCTAAGGTTATTACGATGAGTGCCACCATTGACAGAAACTGTTATTGACTAATCTTAACATTGTTTGTTCCCTCCTTCCAAGTTCTACATGGCAGAATCTTCCTTTCTGCTAGTAGCTTTTTAAGAAACTTGAAAATAATATATAGGAAATTTTCAAGCTACCAATGGATCATTACGTTTAACACGTCTTAATGAGCTGTGAACAATTTACATGTTACAAGTTCCGATTTTTATCAAGCCATGACAGCCCTCAGAGATTTCAAGAGACCGTCTAAGTTACTTGAGCATTTACCGGTAGGCCATCTGAGCCTATGGCAAGCATTTCCTGACAAGGAATGGAGTATCTTCGCTTTAAATAAATCTGCTGTTGTATGAACAAGTTCAAAATAACATAGAAAATTATTGATAGCCTTATCCTCTTGAGTGTCCCAAAATCAAACATGTACATGCAACTGCCTATTTACAGCATCAGTAGCTGCTTCATAAAAAGACAAAGTAAATAAACTATTGCTAGACTTGATGGCTTTTACAAGTTATGAATGAAAATATGATCCAAGCCCATGAAAGATTTCGTACGCTACTTTAGTTGAAACTAAAGTAAATGATTTGACTATTAAATTATCAATAAACATGTTCTTCAAAATATCAACCCAGTTATCACATGGATTGAAGGAATAACCTGATCGAACATATTTCAATGTTCACAGAATTCCTGCTTTGGAGAAGGTTGCCGAGAAACAATTACAAGCAGGACACAATTTCCCATTAAATGACAAAAAACAGAGAAGGCAAAATGATAGAAGAAGGGAGGAATGAATTAATGAGTGGAAGTGCTTAGTGATACATCTTCAAATATGTATGCATACAGTAACATTTTTATTTCTCTTTAACATTGAATGTAGAAGTAATAAGAGACGTACAGGTTGTATCTGTATTGATAATAACTAAGAAATTTATAAATACGTAAGGGAAAATATATTTAATTTAAAAAATATAGGTAAAATAGGAAAATACAGGATTCATGCTTAAAATATCAGAATCGTAGGATTAGTGGAAACCCTGTAAATACTTTGTACTCATCACAATACATTGCTAGGATAATCAAGTCTCGTAGATTACGGTGGGCAGGACGTGCAGTGCAAATGGGAGAATCTAGAACCTTGCTCAGGGTACTTACTGACTGGCAAACCCAATGGGAAGACTTAGTTGCAGGATAACATTAGAATTGACATGAAAGAGATAGCGTGTAATGAGGTGGACTGGATAGAACTAGCTCAAGATAGGGATAGAGTGTAAGGAGGTGAACTGGACAGAACTAGCTCAAGATAGGGATAGGGTGTAATGAGGTGGACTGTATAGAACTAGCTCAAGATAGGGATAGGGTGTAATGAGGTGGACTGGACAGAACTAGCTCAAGATAGGGATAGGGTGTAATGAGGTGTACTGGATAGAACTAGCTCAAGATATGGATAGGGGGCATACTCTTGTAATTTCGGCAAATACCTTTTGGGTTCCTAATGCCATAGAATAAGTAAGTAAAGTATTTTAATTTCCTGTCTCAAAGATGAACATTAGTACAATTTATATGTTTTGTTTTTTCACTTACACATCCAGAATAGCTGCATATTTTACACTTATGGGCTAGGGAGGAATGAGGTAAAGATTTAGAGGAAATTCATCAACATTTACGTTGAAAGAGAAAGTGGGAAACAATTTAGGGAAAAAATATTATATCATATCCAGATGGAATCCAAACCATGATTTCTCGTCACCTGCAAACCAAAACAAGACTATCGCCGTTGTCTGCGTGTCCGTAGATATCAGTTACTTCATATTAAATATCAAATCAATATTTTAACTTATTGTTCAATAAAACAGGTAGCGCATCTTTATCTCCAAAAACTTGATACGCGACAATATTCATATAGAAGCAGAAATGTCAAATTCCCGCAATTTTACCAAAACTCTGTAAACTAGATTTCACCAAAATTTTCGTTGGCCGACACTAAAAACGACTAATTTCTAAGTAGAGGAATAATTTGTAGCCTCATGATGAATGTAGGCTGATACAATGCCTCTAGGATTAACTTGTATGCATAATTTTTGTTAAAAAATCTCATTCAAGTCATAATTGCTAGCAAATAAATAGGACTACACAAATTGTATAGTATTTATGAATATTATTTAGCACCGTGTCTTAATACTCGTTCGGGTTATACGCTTAAGTACTAATTACGCTAATGGATTAGTAATTGGGAAGGTTGAATTTAGAGGTGGTGAACCCACATTTACGTGGAGGGAGAGTGGAAAACCATTTAGGAAAAACCCCAATTCACCCAACCAAGATTCGAACCTCGATCTCCCTGTTTTCGGCAGTCGAGCTCAACATGACTAGTGCATTAGCCAACTATGCCACCGAGGCGGGTAATTGTATAGTATATTTCCTCATGGTATCTTTTTATATTTTGAACCAAACTTTCAATAATTGGCTATCAGTAAATACCTAACTCTTAAACGAATATTTATACGAAAAATAGGTATACAGTATTAGCTATAGTGTAAAACACTCCCTAGATATCGATTTCGAACAAAATGTTTAAAAAAATATTTAAACAACAAATTATTTAATACTTTTAAAAATTATTCATCGTTAATATTTGCATGATAGAAGCAGCCATGTCTATCGCCATAAACTGTTTGTATTCTAATGAAACAGACATGTTCTTTTTCAAACCATGCCACTTTTAAGTGAGTTACAAATTTATAGGTATTTTTCTAACAGATCGTTTGAAAGTCAAAACTAACTTATATGTATATCGAACCAAGACATTTCAAAGATATGTTTAAAACCTAGTTTTGTGTCTACTATGCTTTCAGTCCAATATCGCAGAGAAGGCAGCGAATTCTCTCACTTCAGTCCACGGTACAGTTTACAAATTTGGTCCCATCATAAGCACCGTATGTAAGTGTATATCAATGGCGTGTCGTAGAGTGTTTCCAGGGTAAGCAGAGCTTGTTAAAACAGTACCTGGGATATGTTCTCAACCAATAGATCCTACATTTGACTACTCATACATAGACTCTGCCTTACATACCTCGCATGATAAAGTATTTACGTTGATAGCTGGCTAATGATTGTCTTTATGATGATGATAATAAATAACAGGTATAGTTTAAACCATCTCTGATTTCCCTGGTCACACTCCACGACACGACACTGGTCATTATATACAAAGGGCACAAATAATTGGTTAATAATATCTGTTTTAAATAACAGAATGCTTTAGTATCAATGTAAATGTGTTTACTATTCTAATGGGATAATCTCTTCATTGCGCAGAGAGTCTTGTTTTATGTAAGAACTATCCTAAACCTATAATATATAATATTGGGAAAGAGAATGAAATGTTGAAATATTGAAAAAAGTAAACTGAATTCCATAGGTAAACTAACTTATTTATAAAAAAACCCAATATATATGTGCATAACTCTACCAGTGGCTATATCGTTTAAACAAACAGGGAAAGGAGTAATAACTCAAGGAAATTTGATGTAATTAATTAAAAGAGAGTTAAAATAATAACCCTCATCATACGTTATTTAGAATATTACTTCTCGGCCTCCACTGTAAGAGTCAAGCATGTTTACTAAGCTTAGTGAAGTATAGGACTTCCAGAATCTCATATAATTATATTTCAATTAATCACATCTCCATAATTATGTGCTCACAATTACAAAATAATTTGTTTATCAAACTTGATTCATAAAACTAAATTTAATATTATCTATAAGTCTAGTCAAGTGTGATGAAATTACTGAAAATTAAGTTGATTAATTTCTAGTTACGGCTAAGACATAACTCTTGCAATAATAATATTTAGCACCACGTCTTACTACCCGTTCGGGTTATACGCTTAAGTACTAATTACGCTAATGGATTAGGAATTGGGAGGGTTGAATTTAGAGGAAGTGAATCCGCATTTGCGTGGAGGGAGAGTGGAAAACCATTTAGAAAAAAAACCAGTTCACCCGACCGAGATTCAAACCTCGGTCTCCCCGTCCTCGGCAGTCGAGCTCAACACGACTAGCGCGTTAGCCAACTACGTCACCGAGGCGGGTAACTCTTGCAATAGATTGAAGTGTTGGTGACAGGGAGATCGGGTTTCAAATTTAATTCATGTGAGCTCTAGGTAGTTTTTCCTAAATAGTTTTCCACTATCCTTCCCCTCAAATGCAGGTCCACTTAAACTAAATTCAACAATCATAATTCTTAATACACTAGCGTAGTTAATACAGACAGAATATGTATAGACAGAACAGGTAGTAAGACTCGATTAAAAAAAATTACCTTCAATTTAGGATTTAAAAAACAAACTTAAACTCAAATCATGCAACATACTGGAAAATTAAATCTATATTAATTATATTTGTGACCTGGTGGTCTAGGGGTAAGGTGTCAGACTTCTGTGCTGGGGGTCCGGGGTTCAATCCTCGGTCCCGGCACAGATTTATCTGATTGCCTAACCCTTCCTTCACCTCTGACACGACGTGTATTAATCACAACTTGTGAATGTGTGGAATGCCAGGCCTCCACCGTGGTTCGGATTCCACGTTATACTGTAGGTCCTCCATTTCATCTCACAATCACCCTACCATTACACATTAACGTGAGTATAACCCGAACGGGTAGTAAGACGTGGTGCTAATAATAATAATAATAATAATAAATAAAATTTCTCGCTGGAAACTAAGGGAGTTTAAATTAGAAAATGGAAATCAAGTTAATAAATAAGTGGACATTTTTGATTGACACTCTAAAACTGTTCATTCAACACCCCTATATATAACACGGTTCTTTTGCTTGGATACTAAACATTTAATTGTTCAATTGTTTTTTCAAAATGTTGGTCAAAAGTTTTAGATGTTCATTTGAGTGAAATAATTTTTTATCAATATACATTTTAAACCAATAAACTATATTAAGTTACATTACATACACATTTTGTTGCTCTTATTTAATGAGATACAATTTTGTTTTAGACCCAGCCAGTGGTTCCAGTTTAGATTGGGTTAAAGGTGTATTGAACGTCACCTTTACATTTGCATACGAGTTAAGAGACAATGGAACTTACGGAGACCTCCTCCCAGCCAATCTTATCATTCCATCTGGAGAAGAGACTTTGGCTTCTGTTATCACAATTCTTCAACAAGCACGGGGTCTTTAGCTCATCGCACTGTCAGTCAACACGACCATTCCAGCCCTGGAGAAAAGATTTAACTATGGTATCTCAACATTGGAACAAGCATGGGGCTTTTAGTTCATCCCACTGTCAGTCAATACGACCATTCTATCTGGAGAAAAGATTTATTTGTTATTGTTATATGAACACTGGAACAAGCATGGGGCTTTTAGTTCACCCCACTGTCAGTAAATACGACCATTCTATCTGGAGAAAAGATTTATTTGTTACTGTTATATGAACACTGGAACAAGCATGGGGCTTTTAGTTCACCCCACTGTCAGTCAACATTCTATCTGGAGAAAAGATTTATTTGCTACTGTTATATGAACACTGGAACAAGCATGGGGCTTTTAGTTCATCCCACTGTCAGTCAATACGACCATTCTATCTGGAGAAGAGATTTATTTGCTACTGTTATATGAACACTGGAACAAGCATGGGGCTTTTAGTTCATCCCACTGTCAGTCAATACGACCATTCTATCTGGAGAAAGAGACATTGGCCTCAGTTATCACATTACTTCAAAAAGCGTGGAGTGCCCAAGCAAACAAAATAAATACTATATTAGATTAATTTTATCGTTAGCTTCTTTGGAGATCTTTAGTGACATTCTCGTCGGCGATTATTGAATATCATGAATATCATCTCTTTAGAGAACTGCATACTTCCTATTGAGAAACAGATTTCTATAGTTTTCACATGGTCAATTTTTTTTTTAATCTTGCAACACTAGGTTGTTGATGTTGCCATTTGTATAGTCATAAAGCTAAATAGTTTGATTAACATGTTCCCATTTACTATTATAAAAATATTCACTTGATGAATGAATTTGTTTTAAAAGTAATTCGTGTAAACCAGGTTATATATTTTCTATTGATTATGTTAATATTTTGGGTGTATTTTTTTTTACTTGAATAGTTGCAGAGTTATCATATATTGTGAATTATATTTATAAATAGTAGTGAGCTACTATTAAGAGCCCGCATTGAGTATTTGGCCTAAATGTGAATTTTTTTGCACTGCGTCTTAATACACGTTAAGGTCATACGCTTATGAACTAATTACGTTAATGATTTTAAGAATGAGGAAGGTTATATTTATAGAAATTGTACCCACATTTGCGTGGATCGAGAGCGAAAAACCATTTTAGGAAAATCCCATTCAGTACACTCGACCAAGATTCAAACCTTGTGGATCTCGCCAAATCAGTAGATGCTGGTACAATCCGTTTATTTATAGGTCTTACCGTTTAGCCACAAGAGACCTCCAAAGGAAGGTCCGCACCGACTTTAAAGTTTCTCCACCATTTTAAATTTCTTTCGGGGATTAATAATTCAAATTTTTAACTTTTTGGAATTTTCCCGTGGATTACAGACTAGAAGCTATAAGTTTGCCAAATTTCAAGTTTCTAGCTCATCTATACGTGGGTAAAAATTAATGTCAGTGAGTGAGTCAGCCATGTGGCTTTATAGTAGTATAAGATGCATTTTATTTTGAATGTAACATTTTGACACATTTAATTATTTTTGGTTGAATATGTAATAATTTTTATATACATTCCAGTCGATAAATAATATGAACGTAGCCCTCAAATTTGAGGATACTTTATCTAATGTAACAAATATAAATAGTTGATTTATTAAAATTATGATTGTAAAGAGTCATATGAAAAAGCTTATTCTGACAACATAATTTTGCAAAACAATTATATACTTTTCCTCAAACAAAAATTTAATGTGCATCCTAGCTTGGTCCTTTTTTGGTGCTTTTAAATTTTACGTCTTGTATGTGAATTTTTAAGGATGGTGAAATCTCATGCACAATAAGTAGATGCAATAATTACACACTATCAAATACTGCCTTTTAAAACTCATGTTTGTATTTATTATCAAAATTCATTTCAAAACAATTTAAAATCATATAAAAATATATTCAATATTATTTTTTTCACATTAGCTTGCGTAAAAATTACAGAAAACCAACCTTTTGAAGATATTTAATTATTTTTAAAATTCACTGAATTCTATTAAGAGTTGGAAGTAATTAATTAATTAGGGTGACCTGGCGGTCTAAGGGTAAGGTGTCGGACTTCTGTGTTTGGAGTCCGGGGTTCAATCCTCGGTCCTAGCACAGATTTATCTGATTGCCAAACCCTTTCCTCACCTCTGACAAGATGTGTATTAATCACAACTTGTGAATGTAAGGAATGCCAGGCTTCCACTGTGGCTCGAATCCCATGTTAAAACTGTAGGTCCTCCATTTAATCTCACAATCACCCTACCATTACACATTAGCGTAAGTATGTATAGTCCGAACGGGTAGTAAGGTGCGCTGCTGCTGCTGCTGCTAATAATAATAATAATAATAATAATAATAATAATAAACGCGGATGAACTTTATTTACCACTCAACTTAAGTTTTCATTGTCAATACTAACAATTACATTTCCCTTTCTATCACAATACACTTTTAGACATTTATTTTTGTAAATTAGTTTTATTGTTCTTAAAAAACTTCAAATAAATAAGTATGTTGAATATTGATTATTGCACCAATAATTTTCTTACAACTATATATTGTTCATAAATATAACCTGAGGAAAAAAAAGGCAAAAATAAAGTACTATATTATGTTTTTTGAGATAATTTAATATAATTAAAATTATGTCTTATACAAACAAGTATTTAATTTTTTGACAGTTAGGATAATTGACACTCCTAGCAGCAGGCACATATTTTGAGTAAGTCCATTCGTATTATCATTAACATTAAAATGCAGGAAATATCAATGAGGTAGTGAAGCAGTGTTAAATTTTAAAAAAATACAGTAATTTTAAACCACATATTATGTAGGTGTAATTTATTTTTATGATATGTAAGATATGTATTTACAAATCATAGTTTGGTTTGCCTTGCGAATATCCTTTGTAGAACATAGCTTGAATCTGAGGATCTGTTATAGTGTCTTTAATCTCTTTTCTCTCTTTCATTTCATTTTTCCAAACAATCTGAAAATAAAGTGAAATAAAATAAAGGAACGTGTGAATGGACACATAATTGCACAAAATCCAATAGTTTTTATTCAACCCAACATACTCTCAATTTTATTTGGCTTAGTATGTTTGTAATGATTTATTAATAAAAACATGATTGTTTTAAGATTTTATCAAAATTGAAGACACATGTAGTTAGTAATTACTAAATTAAGAATGCATGTATTTACATAATTTATGCAGACTCTTAAATACTCTTACCAAACTAAACAAGAATGAAGGGGAAGGGGGTATTTCTCTAAAAATAGGATATAAAACTAAATTCTGTGGGGAAAAAATAAATTAACTACACCCAGACAGGTTCTTTCACAGATTTGTCGATCATAATTACATTCTCTAGACTAGTGGTGCTTAGCCTTATTTTGGGGGGTCACGGACACATTTGAGAATCTTACAAACGCAATTAGGCCCCTCCCTATAAAATTGCACAAAAATCCACCTACACAACTTTTTGCATACAATTTATTTTATTGGGAATTGATTACATTCACATGGACATAATATAAAAACAAATTTTACAACAAATCAGGTCTCTCAATTTCCATTTTCACGCAAAAATTATAGGTTGCTCCCGAAATAAAAGTGAAATGAATCCAAACTTTGCAAATAAAAAGTTAACTTTAGTTCTATGGATAAGTAAAAGTCAATGAGAAACGTGCTGTTGATTTGCTTGAATAAGAATTTGCAATTGGGAAGTAGTCTTTGAAAGTGTAAACTGTAATGCGCATATCATATTTGACATATATTATATTTAGATTTTAGAGTTTGGTTTTTCATGGAAACACATGTTGAAAAACCTGCCCCAAAAAATAGTCAACGCTCCCATAGCAAAAACAAATGCTTCGCTGCCAAATCCATGGGCCTACGCATATCTGTCAGCAAATTTGGAGACCAGAATAATCGCAAGATAGGTTTTTAGTAACTTTTATCAATGGCAAACTATTCTAAATGTCCTTACATGGAAAATACTGTGACTGTATGTTATTTTTTGGTGCCTGATTCAAAGACCTCCTGAGGCTCATTCGCGAAGCCACTACGGGTCCCTGGACCGACACAAATTTAAAACCCCTGCTCTAGAGACAATGTATTTGTAAGAAACTTTTGATTCTTTGTAGAAAACCGTGTTATAAAATGTAGACCTACACATTGATTTTTCATCTATTAAACTTACCAAATCGACTTCTAAAAGGCATTTTCTATGTTTGAAATGGATTTAAATAATATGGAAAATACTGCCTTAAATATTACATTCAACTTAAATATTTATTTTACATAAATACTATACTTTTAAAAGACTTTTCTAGTTGATATATTAAGCTACATAATTTACTATTTAGCACTTTAGAAACAATAAAAGTCCCCATAATCTAAAGCTAGTCTGGCAGGCCTTCTAGCCACATTGTCTTAGGTATGGCTTCCTTAGTATAATAAGTCTTACCAGTTTCGGTAGCTTGTCTTTGGAAAAGTCGAAATCTTCTCCCGTGATAAGACTCGGCACCCTTGAACGTTCTACCCAGGGCCAGAACATATAGTCCACCATTCCCGGAGAATCTCCTACAGCGACGAAAATATGATAGAAATAATAATTTTAAATATTTTTATTTTATTTAGTACTGTGTCTTACAACCTGTTCGGGTTGTACACTTAAGTACTAACTACACTAATGGTTAGGGATTGGGTAGGTTTTATTTTCAAATCTCTCTTTCCAGGCTCTTCCAACTAATTGCTGTAAAATCCAAACAAATAGATCCATTTTAAATTTCAAATTGAGAACGATTTTCAAAATCAAACTTTTTGTGTGGCATACAACTAGTAACTTATAATATTGATTAATATTTTCCCCAAAACTTCAATAATGGTTTGAATTTGTTTCTAAGTGTACTCTGCATATTTAGTTTAGTATTCGTAAATAACCGACACAGACATTTTGAGAACTCCTAAATTTAGACATTAAACTCTAGATAACAACTACTTAAAGGTAATTAATCTGCAACATTAGGCGAAAAGGCAAGGTTCCCGACACAATATTATCTTTCCCTAGAAATGGAAGAATACAAGTGTTACCTCCATAGAAAGTAGTGCCTCGCTTCACAAGCTCTGTTTCCATATTTAATAGAGCATTAGTAATAGGATTTTCTTGGCTGGTTGTATCATCTTTACTGTGCAAGGCTACTGACCAAGCAGCAGTTAGCTGTAATATCAAACATAAAACAATTTAACTCAATATTATACTAATAGTTACAAGTTGTTTTAGTGTGATCTTTGAAAACGCTTTATATGATATTGTGTTATGACAACTTTCCCCACCATTAATGAATTAATTTGACTTTAATAGCTAAGTTCAAGTTCTGTTTTCCCTACTTTTAGCAATTTTTTACATTATCTTACCTTGCCGAACTTCCCGATGAGCTCCTTATCTTTAGCCTTCTTCTCTGGGTCTGCGGGATACAGCGGAGGATCAGGGAACTTTTCATCCAGGAACTCTGCAATATCTAAAGATTCCACAAGTATTTGACCTTCCAAATCCAGGGCGGGTACTAGGCCCTTTGGATGAATTTTGAAATACCAATCCGGTTTGTTCTTTAGGTCAATGTTGACGATGTCATGAGGAATTTTCTTTACATTGCAGACTATACGAGCACGTTGAGCGAATGGACAGAAGTTCATGCTATACAGGCGAGATTTGCCTTCCTCCTTTGGTGGCTCAGTTGACCCTGTGAAATACCTGAATTATCAAATATTGTACTAATTTCCTATGTGTGTGTATTAGCATAGCTTGGCCTGAAATGACATAAATAATGATTTTCTTTCAACATTTTGACACATCTTACAATCATATTTTAAATAGTGTGTTGATATGTAAATTTTATACTCGACTAGCAGAAGTACCTGACGTTGCCCATGGTAGCCGTCCAACGGATTGCATGGTTACCCCTTTCAAAACTTTTATTGGTTTCAAGCATGCAGCAATAAAAAAACTCTTCATTTTATTTCTTCCGATCCAGTTTTTAATTAATTAACTAAAAAATCAAAATTCTAAAATTCCTGTTTTGAGATGCACCTTTTCAATTAATATATCAGGCAACGGTACATTAGTACTGGCTAATCTTTCCGTAAACTTCGTTACAAATATAGCCCAGACACGCCATCATTATTACCGAAGATGGTTTTTAAGTAATACTTAATTGACCGAGCGTAGTAAGGTCCTGTTTTAAATTAACCATTTCACATTTCATTTATCTAGATGTTTGTTCCACGATAACTGTCAACTGTGCGAACAACTTTAACAAAACTTGACAGGGACATTCTTTGAAGGTAGGCCGAACGATATATGCAATTTTTTTTTCAATCTGACTATCCATTTCAATATGATGACCACTTAAAAGGTTTTTCGTTTAATATATCATCTCAAGTGATTTAAATTTAAAATGTTATGCAAATGATTTAGTTCCGAAGGCGTATTTATGTGAATTTAGACATATGCTGTGAGATTGACTTCTTAAACTGAGTGAAACCCAGTTTTTCTTATGAATATAATGTAATGAGTATAGTATACTATTGAATATAGTCTCAATTGGTTTTCTGTCTAGCTTGATCGTCAAGGAAAATACCACCTTCAAATTCAAGGAGAAATTATTATAATCTATATTTCAACTTGAAATACAAAAATAAATCTTAAGAATGTAGCAAAGATAAGAACACTAAATAATTCTTAACAAAATGTACTTAGGCTTTTTTGAAAAGAGGGAGCTAAGTACACTGTTCACATTACTAGTAATATTTTGAATGTACACATGTGACCTAAAACAGAGTATAAATCCTTATCACAATAATCTTTTGTACCAATATATTTTAAACCATAGTTTTAGGATCAGTTCATACTACAACGTTATTATATATCTTATTAATCTAAAAAAAAGTTTAGGCTAAATATTAAATTCCCTCACCTTGCCCCAGATGTTTAGGCCTCATCATGAAAATAGTGGATGTCTATTCACCAAGTGTCTCAAAGTATATACTAAATATTATTTCACCTCGTTGAGCAATTATAATCTTATCTACTGATAGCAAGTTAATATGTAGCGGGTACAATAGGATGTACCAACATCGGATCTACTTTTCCACGTGGTCGCCACCTGAATTGAGGCATCTATCATAATAGGGAACAAGCTTTATACAATTTCCACATCACATAAATCAGCAGACTGTGGACATAAGCACGTCTGTATGCTCGTTTTCAACTCCTCGCTGTCCTCGAAACGCTGTGTACCAAACCACTGTTTCATGTGTCTGAAAAGATGATAGTCACTCCGAGCAAGATCGGGAATGTATTATAGGTGTTCAAACAATTCCACTGAGCTATACAGTATTCGTCGTGGGCTAAACCAAATGTCCAGGATTAAATTCCCGTGCCGAGGTGTAGTTTGTCAATTTATACGAATATCACTCAGATACAGCTGATTTCCGTAGGTATAATCATTTATTCCCCAAGGTGACCTGGTGGTCTAGGGGTAAGGTGTCAGACTTCTGTGTTGAGGGTCCGGGGTTCAATCCTCGGTCCCGGCACAGATTTATCTGATTGCCAAACCCTTCCTTCACCTCTGACAAGACGTGTATTAATCACAACTTGTGAATGTGAGGAATGCCAGGCCTCCACCGTGGTTCGGATTCCACGTTAAACTGTAGGTCCTCCATTTCATCTCACAATCACCCTACCATTNTCCTCCATTTCATCTCACAATCATCCTACCATTACACATTAGCGTAAGTGCGTATAACCCGAACGGGTAGTAAGACGTAGTGCTAATAATAATAATAATAATTTATTCCCCAAACTTCGCCTTTTATTTGTATTTAACTGTATAGCGTTGCTTTCTTTCATTTTGATTCTCTTGGAATGTATAATGTATTGGTATGTTTACTATTTGCGGCAAACGGCACAATAAAGTCGCCGGTGGCTGTGATATCAATGATAGGCTTGATAGCTCTTGGTAACCAATGAGATCCACACGTCCATCACAGACTATGCCTCAAATGATGAGTGAAACCAGCCTCATGGTATATTGGTCAGTGCACATGGCTAGAAACCTAGGATTCCTGGGCTCAATTTCCTGCTGGTACAGAGGGTAATTTTCTCAATAGAAGAATCATCCCGACAGTCACCAGGCTTCGGTTGATTAGGATTGAGTTAAATCTAAGAGTTTCTATTGGTTCCACACCTTCATACTCACTGTCACCATCACCTCATTTCATCGGGACATGGAAAGAGGCCCCATGGAGCGTCCCGTGGTCGACGGTTCATATGTACAGGCTAATCTTTTCACAAAATTGGGCTACGAATGATGTATCCCAGATACACCGCATGTATAGATAAAATGAGTAAAGAATGACCCTGAGCATGAGATGATGATATATCATTGGTACACTAAGCCAAAGGTCCCGGGTTCGATTCCTGTGTGTCATTTTTCAATTAATTTGAACTATAATAGATCACATGAGTAATTATCTACAATTTGGTGTGTACGATTTATTCATATTAATTATATGCAATATCAAATCAAGAATTACATATTAATATTTTCTTTATTTAATATATTTGTATGATTGCTTTTTTTTTTACAAACAGAGATTTTAATGTTTATCCATCAACTACTAGATAAGTTGGAACGCTTAAATAAAGTCAGGTAATTAAGAGGGACTACCGCTATATACCAAGAAAAGTCTAAACATTTGAAACTTCAAAATAGATCCCCAGGAAATAGGTGAGATAGAAAATTGCAAGTGGGTAGGATCGATTTTACGACTATTTTCAGTCAATCTCCTAAGAAAACTACAGAAAAGTCGATCATACCATGACATAAAATAAATACATGTCGAAATTTGAAATTCCTGTTATGTGGGAATTGATGAAATAAGTATGGCTAGGATGGGAGGTGGCGGGGGAAAATAAAAAAGTGGGGTGGGAGGTTGAAAATTTTCAAATCTATTCTAAAACATATCTTTGTATGTTGTGGAAAATTGAAACTTGGTGGGCATTTATAAAAAATATAAAGAGTGAATAGATTGATGATTCGATTAGGGGACTCCACGAGCCATTAAAAGTAACCCTCCCACACACCTATTAAATCCCTCATTCCTTACACCCAAAAACACTGGGTATATACTTGGTTTAATCATAGCCCCCTTCAATAAATAAGAGCTAGAGACATTTATGTGAAAGAGATCGAAGATAAAGATTGCCTCAATATAATCTCTACGCTTCTATGATACTCCTTATTTTAAAACATGTAAAGTTGATCAGACGTTGAAGCTTTTTATTTGTATAATTTGTCGCAGGATAAGCTAGTGCTGTGAATATTCGCCGTAAATATGTCATGCGATTTCCGAACAAAAGATCGCCTCACAGGTCGGTGTTAACTTTATTTCACATTTAAATGACTGAGGGAAGCTTGATCATTTAATATAGTGTCCCGAGCTGATGGAGTTTTTGCACAGCTGTAGAATGAAAGAAGAACCACCATTTTGGAGCATTTTGACAGAAGCCCGACAAGTACCCAAATATCTGGTTCTGAGATAAGAATTTCAACCAGTTATATGAAAGAACAGAGATAAATCATTTATATCACCTTCTCAACGTCTCCAACATTTATTGCCAGAAGGTCTGCCATGTAGGAGAGCATCATGTGATTAGTTTTTAAAAAAAGTTAATAGCCAACTGCGATTTTCGCAAAGAATGTTGTCGTCAGATGAAGCCACATTTATCAGACAATATACTTGAACAAAGGAATAGTCATGTGTTGTGAAATGCAAATCCTCGAGCGATTCTTGAACAATATATCCATTCTCCAACATGATTTTCAATGGTTTGGAAAAATGGAAAACACTTTAATTGGCTTCTATTTTTTACCTTTAAAATACATTATTTTGAATACGAGAGTAAACTCCTGTTTCAACTGAATGGCTGGCCTGGTCACTACACCAGAGGGCCTCAGCATTGGCTTGGTACTAGTTTTCCTGGAAGATGGATCGGTTGTGCTGAACTTGCGGCTTGGCCTCCAACTCGAGCAAAAAGTATTTTAATGACCTTCAATACTTTAAAAAAAAATAGCACAAGGATGCAAGGAAACAACATATGTGAAATGTCAGTCAGCCACTCATTCTATCATTGATCAGTGCAATGCTTGTCTCTGCACTGGAGGCTGTAATTTTGAACAAAACAGAGTAAAATTTTGTTTTTTGTTTTTTGCTGTTTGCTTTAAAAGGGAATGAAAACGAGCAAATCCCCAAAGGACATTTTGAGCTAGTTTTTTAATCCCCTACAACTTTCCGAAGTTTGGCTGTTTAACCTGGGAACACCTGTATATTTTACACAAATATAGACTGGGAGTCGGAAATAGATAAAAATAAAATACTATATAGTTTTGGAGACAATTTAATGATTAAAATTACAGCACACACATTAAAACAAGTATTTCATTTTTAGACAATTAGGATAATTGACACTCCTAGCAATAGGCACATATTTTGAGTAGGTCCTTTTGTATTGTCATTAACATTAAAATGCAGGAAATATAAATGCGGTAGTGAAGCAGTGTTGAATTTCAAACAAATACAGTAACTTTAAAGCACATATGTAGGTGTAATTTATTATTGTGATATGTAAGATTTGTATTTATATATCATAGTTTGGTTTGCCTTGCAAATACCCTTTGTAGAATGTAGCTTGAATTTGAGGATCCATTATGGTGTCTTTAACCTCTTTTCTCTCTTTCATTTCATTTTTCCAAACAACCTGAAAATAAAGTGAAATAAAATATAGAAACTTGTGAATGGGCACATAATTGCACAAAATCCAATGGGTTTTTATTCAACCCAACTAATTGTCAATATTATCTGGTGCTGCACGTTTGTAGTGATTTTATGTTGGCCTCAATTTGCTTGCAGGGACAAAATTAGCTTGTAAACAGTTTTATTTTTCTATCTTATAAATTTACCATTGAGGGGATGCTTTTAGGTTTGTTGTTTTATTATGAACTAAAATTATTTTAATTCATATGCCTGATTTCATTTAGACATTTCACACATTGAACTCGATTGATACGTATAAATTAGACTGCTTTAAATAAAATAGTTTACATACATACTAAATTCTAAAAATTATTTGTCAATTAAATATCCCTATGTCCATATAGTACACATAATAACTTCTAAGGCACAAGATGTCAGGTGTAAAGATAGTTAAGTATGGAGCTCCTAGGGATGCGTGAACTGCAGAAGATTTGAAACTTTAACTCAAACAGTGTGCAACAACAGGATAGCATGAATTTAAAGCCTCTAAACTTGACATAGTTATACATCCAAGTATGAATATAAACTTCAGATTTGGCATAGATTCAATTCTCAAACCTTACGTTCATGACATCAAGGTTCATACACCTTATCCTGGTAGAGACGAGTTCTCGCCCATAATGGTATCTGCTTCATCAAGTCTCCAGTTAGATTCCTAGCACTGGGCCAACAGTTTGCATATATTGGTTATTAGGTTGAGACAGAGCTTAAGAACGTGCATCACATGCCCCATCAATTATGTGATACAGTCGGCTCGAAATTGTAAATTTACACAAAAACTATTGTGCTTGGATCATTTCTGATTAAATATTTTTCATTATAATTATAATCATAATCATTATTATAATTTGTATCATTATTATTTTTATTTTTATTATCATCATAATCATAATAATAATTATTATTCCTATTATTTGCACCGCGTCTTACTACCCATTCGGGTTATACACAGATTAAATATTAATGAAGATAAAGCGTTAATAGAGCTTCATACAAAGAACATTGTTGAAATATTAAATGATATTTGGATAAAAAAAACTGCATTGAAAAGGCCGTTTTTTGACCATTTTAAAATAGCTTAACAGATAAGCACTGTGCACAAATCTTTATTCTGTCTTAATAGGGACATACTGTAGTTATTAACAAGAAACTATATCGCTCTGTCCCCTATCGTCACCACAGAAAGTTTCGAGTAATCATTAGAATATGAATGCACTGCACATATTTCTGGCATATCTTGGTCTTTTATTTTTCCTTTAACTTCCTAACCTCGCGCGAGCCGGGAGCAGAGTTGGGCCTGCTGTGATACACACTCCTAAGTGTTATTGTACCATAGGTTAATATCCAATTCACAACTGTAACGTAAAAAATATGATTCAAACTTGTAATGTACGATAGGATGTAGGATAGTCACCCTCCCTTCACAGACAGGGCTCTTCATACTTGTTTAAAGAATGAGAGAAGCTGGATAAAATATATTGGTCTTTTATTTAATAAGGATACAGTATTTTTAAACCTAACATTATGAGTAAGGATTGATCACTAAACAGATGAAAGAAGGCAAGCCTGCTGCCACAGCACTTAAAATGTATTCTTGGTGTTAAAGGGTAAGAGCACTAGAAAGTTTTTGGCATGACCAGTTGGCATTGTGGCTAAAATAATCTATGATGACTCTTAGGTTTATGACCTCAACGAAAATCTAATAGCGGCCACCGAAGCTGATATATTTATGACGAATTATAAAGCCAGGATCTGAGAACCCCTTGGCTGGGGAGGGAGGCGGTGGTAAGCAGGGGGCAATAAACCCTCAGGGGCTGAGATGCAGCACACATTACATCAAAGGTATATCCTCTGGAGCTTTATACCTGACTGTCTTCACACCAAACATCTTTTAACCTATAAGTGATTATTTATACTATGATCCATGCAGTGCAAAAAAACAAATAAAAATAAACTTATTTAACACACAGCACCCAGGAATAAATCAGGCTCCCCATGAAGTAAATCTGGAGCCTTTAATCACTTGGTCTTAGACATGGGCACCAAATGTAATAAGTCTTACCAATTTCAACAACTTGTCTTTGGGAAAGTCAAAGTCTTCTCCGTCAATTAGACTTGGCACCCTTGCACGTTCTACCCAGGGCCAGATCATGTAGTCCACCATTCCTGGAGCATCCCCTACAACAAGATTTATCATACAAATATACAAAGTTAAAGAATGTTGATGAATTTAATATGTCAACTTTTTAAATAGCTTTAAGATCCCTAGAGCCTAGTTCTTAATTTAATATTTTGCAAATTTAGTCTTTAGTAAACAAACGAGCTCAAGATTGTTTCAGAATAGAAGAAATAGTTGGGGAACTCAACTTTAAATGTGTTAAGTTTCATTTCCAAAGTTTAAATGTATTTGTATAGTGATAAAAATATTAATGTTAACATAATTGGAATCTCAATAATGTCAAAAAAATCACATTTTATACACTCATTTACTTCAAACAGACATAAAAAAAATCTTCATTTTATTTCTTCCAACCCAGTGTTTAACGTATTTTAAAAAATCAAATAAAAATTTAAAATTCCAGCCTCTAGGCGCACATGTTTGTGTACAGGGGATACTAATTTTAAATTTCAGCCCTCTGCGTGCAGTAGGTATTACATAATGCTCAAAACAGATGAAATTCTTCATTTTATTAATATAGATAAATATGTATAAAAATATATAGCGCAGCTTAGTTATGTGATTGATGAATCTTTCAAACCTTTCAACGATTAAAATATAATATAGCATATGTATTTAAATAAGAAATATCAATTAATTAACTCAAAAAATAATAAAATTTTCTAATATCATATGACATAAGATTAAGCTGGTACAATAACATCTAATAGTGAGCTTTGATTTGTTTCCTCAATAACGGCTTTACCTCAAGTTAAGGCTGAAAAATAACCTAGGAAAAATACCTCAATATGCTCGGCCTAGATTAAAATCCTAAACTTCCTTGTCAGTGGCAAACTAGGCCTAGATTAGTAATCCAAGTATGCTAACAATTAAAAGATAAATGGGAGGCACCCATCCTTACTCAACTAGTACAAGAATATGGTACACCCAGCAGGATTTGAACTCTAACCTCCCATTCATCAGAAAATTAGATAAGACAAGACTAACACCTGTGTGTGTTCCTACCAGTGTGGCTATATAAGAATCTTAAAAAATAATGTTGTTTTAGGTCTTATGCTGGTGTGCCATATAAAGAGAGATCCTGTGAATCAAGGTCTTGTGGGGTTAAATAACTCTTATAAATAAATTAAATATAACAAAATATTTGCTAATATTACTTTCTACAAGCCCAAAGTATGGTACACCCTTGGTTTCTATTCAAAACTTCCAGGTGGCAAATATTGAGTGAAGGACCTCTTTAAGCTATTGATTATATTCTAATAGGAGACCAAAAACCTCCCAAGAAATGGGGTACTAAAGTGATAGGTCTTTTCCCTCTGATTGTAAGAATACAACCAATATATTACCTCCATAGAAAGTAGTGCCACGCTCCTCCAGCTCTGTTTCCATCTCCAAGAGAACATCGCTGATGGATTGAAAACGCTCCTGGTTGGTTTTACTGTCTTTCTTGTATAATGCTGCTGCCCAAGTGGCAACCACCTGCAATACCAATCATAAAAACTACTAATTCAATAGTATACAAATAGTTTTATGTAAAATACCATTCAAATCAAATGGCAAAATTACCAATACGTATAGTACTAAAACTTAAAACAAACTAATATCACAATAGGGTAGTTAAATTAGTATTTGTAAGATATAATCGAAGAACTAACTTTAAAAAAATAAAATAACCCAGTTAAACTAAAATTCAAGATGTATGTGATGGCCTATGATTTGCATTGGATGCAAGAATTCGGGGTTTTAATAATAACTTTGTAATCGTTCTGTTTTAGTAAACCCATACTCAATGTTGTACACTAAATGCTATACACCTGTTTGAACTTTGATTTATCATATTGATTTCAATATAATGATTCAAGTAAAAAGCATTAGAATTGGAAATGTCGGAACTGAATTTTAAAATGTTCAAATTGATATACAAACATTATGGAGAACACAATATTTTACAGTTTTACTTGTAGCCCATAGGATGAAGAAAATCTTAACAAGTGAATTAAAGCAATTACATTAACAAAAAAAAGTTAATAAATACATTAATTATTTTATCATACATCCTGACTCTTTTTCAAAGACAAGTAAATCCAAAAACTAGCAGACCTACACATTAACCTTAATAGTTATCACAGGACATATCCGTTCTCAATGGCTCTTAGAAATGTCATTGTTATACCTTGTATTTTTGACAAAATTATGACTAGTTTATTTCAAATTTTGTTATTGCTAATGGGTAGATTATGGTCTAGTATTGGACAAATTTCTATGATATCCTATGTTAAACCTACACACATCTTCCTTCTAATATTAGAGGTGATATAAAAATGAGTTTGAGTATTATATCTTAAAGGTTTCTTGTATTTACTAATTTATGTTATACATTTTGAAGCTTCCCAATTTTTCCATATCAGAGATTAAAGCATTCTCACTAGCGCCATCAATGGCTAAACACAGTGCATATAAGCTAAATGGCTTACCTTGATCAATTGCTCTCCTATATTTTAAGCTACCCCTTATTGAAGCAAATACAGCAGAGTCTCGGAAACTCGACACTCGATAACTCGACATTCCGTGTAACTCAACCCGCGCACGTGCACACAATTGTTGGCACCAATCATCACAATCCAAGGTCATTCAACTGTATAACCTCTCAGTTTGTGTAACTTGAGTGGAACAGTCCAGTCGTGCTGTGGTGTTTTTACAAGTGCTGTGTTTGTTAGTTTTCCAATTCAGTAACATTTTATTAGAATTAATACAATATTATATGTACAGTACTTTACTGCATTTCTGTATATTACATGTGTGTATATACACCATTATACCGGTATTAACACGTAATATATTGTACTGTACATATATTACTGTTAATGTACTGCACAATACTACAGTACAGTACAACTGTACCCATAATATTCGATACTTTACTGTGATTCATCCTTTTTTAGTACACATGAAACAGTAAACATGCATTTTATGCAAGTTAATTCATAAAACTCGACATGATCTCAGTCCACATTAGGTCGAGTTTCCGAGACTCTACTGTAAAGACTTTTATCAGGCTTCGATCATGAAAATGTCTTACGTAAGTACCAGTTTAACGTCTACCGGACCTACTTGAGATGCAACCTTATTCCAATAAACGTACTTAGCATATTCCTATTATCTTACCTTGCCGAACTTCCCAATGAGCTCCTTATCTTTAGCCTTCTTCTCTGGGTCTGCGGGATACAGCGGAGGATCAGGGAACTTTTCATCCAGGAACTCTGCAATATCTAAAGATTCCACAAGTATTTGACCTTCCAAATCCAGGGCGGGTACTAGGCCCTTTGGATGAATTTTGAAATACCAATCCGGTTTGTTCTTTAGGTCAATGTTGACGATGTCATGAGGAATTTTCTTTACATTGCAGACTATACGAGCACGTTGAGCGAATGGACAAAAAGTTCATGCTATACAGGCGAGATTTGCCTTCCTCCTTTGGTGGCTCAGTTGACCCTGTGAAATAACCAAATAATCTTTTTAAATCTCAAAATAATAAAATAAATTGCTGGTTCAGATAAATGAAAATTTCAAAACATTGCGCATGAATATTATTTAGTAAATACTATACAATTATATTAGTACTAAGTGCTAATATTATGTACATGTGAAACCCACTTCAGCGGTGAATTCGGGGCACATAAAACAGCGAAAAAAAAAATCATATTAAAAAGTACCTATCTTATTAATTTTGACCTTGTTTCCGAGTTGTAGCCAACTATACTTATGGCCTAGTCATCCATACTACTTGCTACTTTTCTTTTTATCCGGATTACTTGAATCTAAAATTTCATGAACAGCTGCGTAAGTCTATTTTATTAATATCCTAAAGATGTAGGGCTTGTTTCTCACAATATGTTTGTTTATCTTACGTGAACGTTAAGTGATGATTAAGTTAAAATGACAGTGGTTCCAGCATAGCAATGATAAATGTTAATAACAGTTTTAAATTGTAGGGATTAAATAAATCCTAAGTATCTAAATACTTTCATGAATACATTAAAAAGTTTGTTCATAGGAAACGAGAAATCCGCAACGTTAAATGAAAACTGATAGAATGGATAAAACGCTTATGAAGCGTGATTCAGCATAATTTCTTGCTATAATCGTTATAGGTAAAAAAAACACCTCTCCTTAAAATGGGACTTTAGTCGAATCACGCAGGAAGGTAAACTAAAAACAAGTAAACAGGCACGTAGACAGAGAAAACTTTCGGAGGGGGCCCAATTTCTGATGAAAGCTGAATAAACTGGTGATTCTATGTGCGCGAGCTGGTGACGTCCATGATTCTCACTTGATGGGTTCCCCCAAGGGCAACCGTAGGTATTTTCCCCG
>CABFWB010001501.1:15675-28891 GCA_902151455.1 Timema bartmani
ACAGACAGACAGACAGACAGACGGAAATTCAAAAACCACTTTTTCGGATTCAGGGAGTCATGAAACGTCAAAATTCATCAAAATCTCGAGTTCGATTTTTTTGACGATCGCCATACTTTCTCTACCTGTAAGATAGAGAGAAAGTAAAAATTGCGCTGTGTCCCGTATCGGTGGCTTCATGGTCTAAGGCGCTACTCTCACAATAGACTGGACTGCCAAAGATGGTAATATCCCGGTCGGGTGTACTTTTTTTTTTCTTTAGATTGTTTTTCATTCTCTCTCTTTCTATCTATGTAAATGGGGGTACATCTTTTCTAAATTCAACTTTCACTATCCCTATAACATTAGAGTATAGGCGTATAGACCGATCGGGTAGAAAGACGTGGTGATAAAAAAAATGCGTTGTGACCCACCTATTAAAATATATAATTCGATTCACAAAGATACATTCTACATACATACATGCGTACATTCTACGCTCCTATACCAATTATTATCTTTAATTACCCGGGCATTTAGGTATTAATAAACAACCTGAATATGTGATTTTTGGACTTTTAAGGAGTAAAAAAAGTCAACTTTTAAACTGTGCCTATAGATTCATAGAAAATAGCTTTGTATTCTATCTTATAAACACCAAACTCGTGTGCTGTTAGAAGTTTTGCCAATATTTAACCTAAGCGCAAAATCTGATCGGCGATATCTCAGCTACTTAGACAGTCCCCTTAACTTGGCCACTTAACATTTTCGTCTGTCTTTCTGAATGTTAGTGCCGCAATTACTATCAGATGCTAGGACCAAATTTAATGGGGGTATTCTTTGTACATAGACCGAACAATGTTTGTACACTTACATACTTTCTCGATCTGATTACACCTTTCAATATGGTGGCCATTCAAAAAGGTTTTTTGTTTAGTAACTCATCAAGTGATTTGAATTTATAGTTTAAAAAAAAGTAATAAAGATGTTAAGACTGCAGTAACGATAAGAACATTATGTAATGTTTAACATGATTAACTTGGCATTATTTAAATGAAGGAAGTAAGTTCAATAAGCAAGTCATAATAGTATTTCTGTGAACAGTTGATGTTTTACTCCAACACAGTTGTGGGGAATACTTACCAACCGGACCCCCTTACCATAAATCTACCACTTAGCTGAATGTACTGCAGAGAAAAAATTGTTAAACTTTAGTTAATAATTCTATTTTGTATAACAACTTTAAAATTAATATATTAAAAAGTAAAACTAATATAGTTGACATGTCTGTATCGCCGTTTCTCCTATTAAATAGAAAAAGTGACAAATACAGTAACAAAGATATACAAAAAAGGAAGTTGAATGAGTCATAAAGTTATATATATGATAATACACAAAGGATAGGTTAGATAAAACAGAGGAAAGAGATATACAAATTTAACAAATCATTTTATTATAGTTCAAACAAGGCGGAAATAATACAAAGGATATGACGTGATTATATACAAAACATTCCATTGTTTAGTCATGGGAATCATTTCAGTAAATTAAGACATTGTTGTTCCAATCGGGAGCGTTAGGTGTGATTCACCTTGTTTTGACTTGGAGCCAAGACAAGTACGGTTGTGTCTTAATTCGAAAAAGGTGTAACTCGTTAAAAAAAAAAGTACAAACAAACCAAATATTTAAGACTATGTCATATGGACATAGCAAAACAGTTCAGAAACTCTGACATTCAAAACTATGTCTTATGGATATAGAAAAACAGTTTACGAAGACCCTATCAAAAATACTATATTTAAAATCAAACAGTCTCCGATATTACATTATTTGCGGCGAGGAGGCGAGACCGACGCGTTGAACATCGTGACCACCGCTTGTATGTCTACTAGTACTTGAAGTCCTCTTGGATGTTCATTCGATGAGTCGTTAGAATAGAATACCAAAATGATGCACGAGACGATGGCTTATATATAAGTGGGTGGAGAGATCGTCCAGAATATTCCAGAGCATTTAGACGTGGTTTGTTCGGCCGTGGCCCACTGGGTCGCGGGGCGGGACATTAGATCAGTCGAGTCTAGCAAGCGAGCAAGGTGTCTGTGTGTAAAGAACTTCCTCCAGGAAGTGTTGAGCAGTCAACTGGAGCAATCTTTCCTTGAGCTGGGCCGCTTCCAGCAACACGATTTCACCGTGAGTTTATATCCGTCACATATTATTTGAATTTGTTAGTTTTTGGATTTATAGTGATGAACATAAATAAGGTATTTTTAAGTGTACGTGCTAATTGGTCTTTAGAACGCTATATGTCTTCTAATATTTGGATTCAAATTCTATATTCGAGATTTGTATTCAAACTAAGACTCTGATTCCAAAAATAGTACTATTCAATTAATTTCTCATACACAGATTTATTTATAAATGTAGGCTCTGTATTTATATAATATAATAATTTGTTTCTATCATGATTGACAGCTACTCAAGTTCATTCGACAGTAAAAATGTATTGAACTATTTTAACAAGTGTCTAATTATAAGCTATAAATAGTGATTCAATTATGTCAAATAGTTACAGTTCACGAGTTATAGATCAAACTTGCTATTTTATGCTTTTTATGTGCCATTGTTACTGGTAAATAAATTAATGTATTAGGCTGAGACTTAAACCGGTCCCACACTATTCGCGAAAGCGTATGAATGCTTCGACCGAGTATTTGCCCGAATGTTCACCTACATTCGTCACTCAATTCTGTCATAAAACCTACAAGAATATTCGCCTTCTGTTGACCTCACACACTTCTCACGAATGTCTACCCCGAATATTCGATCAAATAATTCACTTGGACGATAGTCAGCTGCCAATGCACAATGGACCGCGCAAATGATGACATCACTGCTTTTGTTACTGCAGTTATCATACAGTAGAATATATTGTTAACGCAGCGTAGTAAGCACAGAAAACCAAGAAGAAAAATGAGGTGGTGAACGGTATGTCTCAACAAGAGTGGAACAAGGTGAGGACCAAAGCAAACAAAACTGTTGATATCACCATGTGAAGAAAATTAAATTCTAAATATTTTCTTATTGGAACAATATTTTATTTATTTTGGCCAAAAAAAAGGTTAGGCTATAAAAACTACAAAAACACTCGCCTTTTCTCATGTCCTCTATTCACCCCACCTAAACAATCAAATATTATAAAATAGCAAATTATACCACCTATTTCTCGCAAACTGTGATGATTTGAAATCATTGATTAATTATTTATAGTTTTTAACTATCCACTTGTTAAAATTGTACAATATATTTTGTATTGTAGAATGACCTTCTTAACAAACCTGTTGTCTTACTTTTTTTTTTGTACATCGTGTCTTATTACCCATCCAAGATACGCATATTTAACTAAACTAATGTGGTGTGAGTTAAGTCGAATTTAGAGGAAAAATACCCGTATTTTCTTGGAAGGAGGTAAACTATTCAGGAAAAATAATATCTCAGTTTATCCATATGTCATTCAACCCTTTATCTACTCGTGACAGAAAACAAAAAACAAAATAGACAATCCTGACGTTTGTTCTGCGTGTTCACTGATGCGGGTAACCAAACTATTACGTCCTTAATCCACTGGACTGCCTTATAATGACTCTATCTGTGATAACTCAAAAAACACCTTTTAGAAATCAAATATCAGACTAAAGCATGGGCTTACAAATTTAAAAATAGATTTTGAAAATAACATTACTTAATCGGACAGTTTCAACAACAAAGAATATTGCGATAAAAATAAAGATCTGTGATTGTATTAAAGATTAAGAACTAAAGAAGATGAAGGGATAAAAAAACATCTGCTCCATTTTACCCTTCTCGAACCTCATCCCATGAAACAACAAAATTGCGTAAAAACTGAGGAGGGGATGGGGGTTGTATGTTAAAAGTACACCATTCCTCAGACCATGCAGCGGAAAAAATCAACCCCCGCCCCCCTTTTTTTACAGTAACCGTATCGTGTTATTATTACTGTTATTAATAGCGAAACGTACTTGGCGGAAGCACAACGTTAACTGTTGGCTTCGTCTGCTACAGGAATCAGAAGACACAGCCCACATCCGCCTTTCTCAACAACTTGGCGAGGTTAAAAGAGCACCCCCTCCCCTCTAGCACTCCACAAAAAAAAACTCTTCTTATGGGCTACATGGAAAAGTAATTTATAATAATGTAATAGCACCGTTTTTCTTCAGACACAATAATAATTCTCACCACTTTTGGATGTATTTTTTGTGTGGAAGGCAAGGAGAAAGGGCGGAGGTTGAGGAATGGGGAGGGGGGAGTAGTTCCTTAGCTACCGGCATTTCGCATGGTAGCAACCCACCTAAATGAGGAATGGGGAGGGGGGAGTAGTTCCTTAGCTACCGGTATTTCGCATGGTAGCAACCCACCTAAAGAGCAGTGGCATGAATTGTCTGCTTAATGACCTGCTTTAATGTATACTTAAAACTTCTACGTACATACCTATATACTTTTTTTTTACCGCCTCCATGAAGAAAGATAGTTGGAATAGTAATAAAATTAATGTATATAAAAAAAACTAGACAACTGTTGGAGAACAATTTAATTCTATTTAACATTTCAGTTTTCAACACTTGTATCTTTTTAAAAAATAATAAAAAAATAAACAAGAGATATATTAATGCACTGGCAGTTCTTTTACTACTCTTGCCCATTTAGAGGCTGTGTGTGTTTGGTGTGATGTTAAAATGTAAAAGTACTAATATAAAATGAATTATCACACAATTAGGGTATCGGAATAGAGTATAGTAATAGTAATATTGCGTGTCTGGGTTCAATCACTCGTATCCCAGTAGTGGGAAGATTAGCCAGTACTAATGAACCGTTGCCCAGTGGACGTCCGAATGTACTAATCGTACATCCCCTTTGTGGAGGCTCTTTCCATGTCCCAATGAGATGAGGTGATGGTGATAGTGAGTGTGAGGGTGTGGAACCAGGGGAAATACTTTAACCTAACTTAAGCCTATTTAACCAAACCCTTGTGACCGTTGGGGTAATCCCCCTTTCGGGAAAAATATCCAAGGCTCCAGTCGTAAATTGAACCCTGGACCCTTAAGCTCGTAGCCGGGTGCAATAACCACAGGGCAATATTTTTACAAATTTTATTTTGCCAAAATAGAACCAATATTGCTGCAGTGGAAACAAATATTAATTTTCTTCACATGGCGATATCAACAGTCGTTGAATCTCTATCAAGGGTTTCCTTGAATTTGATAACAACTTTTTCTCTTCATTTAAGAAGGTCCTCACCTAATGCATCTAATTCGAAAATAGCTGAAGAACTTAATGTTCACTACTAAACACTATCTTATTAAATAATAAAATTGAAAAGAAAATTAAAGACTGAAATCACTGTTCAGCGTACATTCTGCAAATTCTAGGCCTATTGGTACTATGCTAAAGAGAGTCCTTTTTTATATATGACATTAAATGTTATGCTGACATTTATTTGTAGAAACTTAACTAAACATTAAGGTAGACTAAATGTTCTTTTAGACATTTGCTGCTTTTTTTTCATCATCAATATGATTGTAAAAATGTGTTGCAACTTGCCCTAGCCGGTGTTGCAAAGTGCCTCATATCTGGGGTGCGTTGCAACACATATCGTCACCTAAGAGACGTAGTGGCGTAACTGTCAACATGGCAAATTTCAGTCATTGGCACCATGATATTCGTCTTGATAAGAAGTATATTGTGACGAAGTGGCGTTTATGTATCTCTAACCGTGTTGGAGATAAAGCATTTTACGTAATGACATGTCTACTTTGAAAAGGCGGGTAAAAAAATCTAGTGGTAAGAAAATAAATTTTTTTAAAGGTCATATATATATGCTTATTTATAATCATCGACATAGCATATTTAGTTTATGAGTAATGCGTTATGATGTGAAACTGAAATCTTAAGAGCACGTTGAACTGGCTCTCCCGAAAAGTTGAGAAAATGGAGTTACGTCACAACGTATCTTGGACGACGATATGTAAGGCCTACTAAGTTTAAAATGGAATAAAAGCACTTTAAATTCTGCCACATGAAGCTTACATTTTTATTTCTGAACAAATGTATTAATGTGTCTATGAAATATAATTTTAATAAAAATGGACGTGTAAAAAAGTGTATGTTGATTATGTTGCAACCCTCTCCGGACACCCCTAGGCCTAGCTGGGAAATTCTTTTCATAACAAATAGAAATATTATTTTTATATTTACAAATATAAATAATTTGAAGGTATTTTACAAATAACTGATTTTTGAAAATTTTAAATATACAACAAAGTTATTTGAACCATTTTATTTAAAATGTTTATTTGACTAGTGTTTATTGTGACTAACAAAATTACATGTTTATTTTTATGAGTAAAACTTACTTAAGGGTACTTTATTTTAAAACCTCCGTGAGTATAAATAGTAAAATCACAGACGTCCAAGGAATATTCTCTAACATAGTCCATATGCTGCGGTCGTGGTGGACAAAATTAAAAGAGTTGGTGTGGCCGTAGGATGGTACCACACATGTTAAAGCGGCCTTAGAACTGTCTGTCTCTTTATGGTAGCGACAAAAGAACTCTCACTAAGTCCGAAGCCATTCAAGATTATGGCTATCAAGGTGACAGGTAAGGTATTTCCTGAATCATTGAGAAGACGAAGTCACCGATGGTGTTCAATGCCCAGAGTTGATGACTATCTTCTCAATGTTGGGACAGTAAGGGAACTGACAAACATAACAACATATTCAGAACCCCCCCAAAATAATCAAGTTGTCCGAAGATGGTTCATCTATCTATTTCTAAAGGGTGTCATTCTTAAGGCGGCTGCCTCAATCAGCGATAAAGTATCAATCACTGACAGACCACACGGCTTTAAATATAGTCTAATAGTTTGTGTCGTTTTCTGGAACTACTTCTCCATTCCAACTAAACTTATACTCCCTTTAGTCCTCTGTAATGGCGAAAAGAAACAAAAAAATCAAAACTATGAAACATTTTATAGAGAAAATCTCGCTGCTAGTTCTCAAATATCTTAATATTTTCTGTTGTGAGCCTATACAAAAATTACTGTATTTGTTAGAGGAAAGTTAAATTTAAATCCCTTTTTTATCAAGCCTAGACGTATAGCACCGCAAATATGTTTAAAAAGTCGTTGACTTCGTCAAACTTATTTTTTTATATGTATTAATAAAACTCAAATTATAGGTTTGTTAAAATCTTTCAAATTTATTTTGGCATAAACTATCTTTTGAAATAACGCATCGCTGAAATAATACTTAATCAATTAAGAGCTGAATGTCTATGCAGCAATTTCTCTCTTACCGACGCAGTAAGTTTGTTACTGAATTTGCTGAAAATTGTTTTCTATCAATTAATTTAACTGGACCAATATACCCACTTCGGTGGTCGAATGGTCTCTAAGGCGTCACTCTCCCAATGGACTCGACTGCCGATGACGGAAAGATTTGGGATTGAATCCCTGTCAGGCGTACTGAGGGTGATTTTTCCTAAATGAATTTTCACTCCCTCTGCTATCGCTTTTCCTCTCTTTCCTTATCACTCCTTCTCTTTCTTTCTTTCTCTTTCTTTCTTTCTCACTCTCACTTCCTATTACGCTCTATCCATACATAACTTATCTTTCTCCTCTTCTTCCATCTTGCTCTCTCCCTCTATATTCTTTTATCTCCCTCCTTATTTATTTCATTCCCTCTCTCTCCCTCTTTATTTCTCTATCCCTCCCTCTCTTTCTTTCTCCATCCCTCTTTAATCCTTTCTCTCCCTCCCTCTATATTCCTCTTTCATTTTTTATTCCTCTCTCCCTTTTTTCCTTCTTTCTTCTTCTGTTTTCCTTTCACTCCTTATTTCCCCCTCTCTTTCTCTTTCTTACTCTATTTTATTTTATTCCTCTTTCTTCCTTTTTATTCCTCTCTATCGTTTTTATTTCTATCTCTCTTCTTTCTTATTCCTCTCTCTGTCTTCCATTTTCTTCCTATCTCTCTTCTCTTTTATTCCTCTCTCTCTCTTCCTTTTTATTCCTCTCTCTGTTCCTTGTTATTATTATTTTTTCCTTTCACTCCCCCTTTCCCTCTCCTTTTATCTCCATGTTACCCCTCCTTTCACTTGCTCTTTCTCTCTTCCTCTTTCTATTTTGTTTGCTCGTTCCCTCTCTCTACCCACGTAAATGCTGGCACACTTCATATAAATTCTACCTTCCTCATCCCCACGCCATCAGAGTAAATATGAGGATGGTCCAAACGGGGGTAGTAAGACGCGGAGCACGGGGTTGAATAAACCTCACTAAACTAAGAGCGTTAATATTTCCACGCCGGTGTCACTCAAAAAACTGGCGGCATTCCTTGGCAGATCGCTGTCCTGAAACACGTCATTAGCCAGTCGTGTGATTTGTCTCGCCTGCAGCTACCTGACCTCCCCCAACGTGGTCGTCACGAGATGCGTGTGTGCGTGAGACTCGCTTCTAGGAGGCTGTGGTTCAATCCCCGGGTATATAGAGTTCACCATCTCCAGACTACCGGTTACTTTATAGATGGTCGCTAAGATACCTCTTGGTGGTTACACAATTTAAAGTTGGAATAGATGAGGATGCGAATTAAGGTAAGTACGTATTTGTTTTGTTTTTACGAGGATCTGTTTTGTTGCCAAAATAGGCCTAAATCAAATCATTCTCCAGTATAAACATAAGAGTATAACTTTCTTCACATGGTGAATCAACATTAATATTTGAATATGTCATGAGCGCAGTGGCATTACATGAGAAACATTTTACTGTAAATGAAGAGGAAAAAATATTCTAAGACACCCTTGACAGATACTCAACAATTATTGTTGAGGTCACCATAATATGAAAAAAATTTAACTATGTTTCTAATGGAGAAATATTTGATTTATTTTGACCAAAAAAAAGTTTTGATATACAAACTGCTAAAATAATGACCTCAACTCGTGCTCCCTACACTTCTATCTTAAGGTAATGTTACCACCAAAATATTACTGAGCGATTTAAACAATTGTATAGTTACAAGTTATAAATAGTAGTACAACTATTTCAAATCACTACAGTTCACGAGTTATAAGGGGTCAAACTTGCTATTTTATGCTTTTTGCGTAACATTGTTAAGCCAAAGTAATTAATTTATTGGGCTGAAATATAGTTTAACTATACATTTATATGAGGTGTACATAATGAAATATTTATAATATAAATAAGATAAATATAATAGTAATAATTTTAATACAGTAATATCCAGATTTCATTGAAATATTTATAATATTAGTTTTATTATTAATATTAATACATCAATTGACTATTTATATTATTAATATTATAAATATTTTATTGTGTTCAGCTCATATTAATGTGTAGTTATACTAAATTTCAGCCCTATAATATATTTATTACTTTGGCTTAACACTGGTACGAAAAAGGAATAAAATAACAAATGTGATTCCTTATAACTTGTGAACTGTAGTAATTTGAAATAATTGTATTACTATTTATAACTTGTAATTATACACTTGTTAAAATTATGCGATAGGATTTTGATGCTCGAATGGCCTTAAGAGAGAATACATTTTCTAAACGAGCTAAAAGAAAGAGGATAACATAGGCAGTAGCTGAGAGAAACTTCTTTTTTTTACCCCCTTCCCCCACCCTTTACACTATTTCACCCAACCAAACACAGGAGTGAAAAATACCCCGAACAATGTCATTGTTTCTAGAGAATGTCTTTGCGCCTCGTAATTCTACCATTCACCATTCCTTTTTTTAAATCATTTTTATAAGAGTTTTTCTAAAAAAAACTTTGCTTTCCTATCCTCCTTCCGTCTCCCCCCTGCAATCGTGGGTGTTTTTACTTTAAAAAAAAAAAACACTCTTCAAAACTTTTTCTCTGCTTTCTTTTCTGTTGTAATATTATATCCTCAAACCCTCTTATATTCCGTCTCCCCCCCCCTTCTCATCCTTCAGAATGCCATGACACCAGTTAACTTTTATAAGTATTCTTGTCGGGAATAAAAAGCTTCTTAAGAATATCTTGAACACCTGAGTGGAACACAGGCACAAGTGTTGATAAACATAATTGTATCTTTTTCTTCTTAAGTCAACAACCCTAAGGTTCGTTTGATGTGATTTCTACTATCCATCCGGATCTGGGTATACACTCAGATGGTTAGTTCTGAGCGCACCATCTGGTAGAACTCCTATGTGCTAGGAGAATTAAAAAAAAAAGTGTTGAGGTTCCCTGTTGCTTTCCACGTAGAATTTCTATGAGTGAGAGCAAAAAGGTCAAACAATTTTTTCGGAAAGGTATTCTCATATAATTGCCAGGGTTCTTTTACGTGCCACAATCGACATGGGACGGACGGCTTTACTTCCCCTCCGAAGGAAGTTGTGCTACGGATTTTTATTGGTCAAAAAAAAAATCCGTCAACTTCGGCTGGGTTTGAATCCACGAATATATCAAGTCCTGAATCGAGCACTTTACCCCAAGACCACCATCGATATATAAGTTATATTTTTTTAGTACCGCTTTCCTGTTCAGGTTATACACATATGTACTAACTACGCTAGTGAGCTATATGTACTAATTACGCTAATGAGTTAGGGATGAAGAACGTTGCATTTAGAGGAAATGGACCCTCATTTTCATAGAGAAAGAGTGGAAAACCATTTAGGTAAACCATTCTCAGTACACCCGACCTGGATTTGAACCCCGATCTCCCCATTATTGACAGTCCATTCCATTGCGGGAGTGACACCTTAGACCATGCGCCCACTGAAGCAGGTATAATATTATCAAATGTAAAACAACAAATTTTAAAAATAATACATTATGGGTGTCTTATAAAACTTTTGTTATATTTAATATTTAACAACTTCTACAAAATGTTTCATAAAATATAGGAGTTATTGCGAAAAAATGGTGCATTCTTTTTATGTGATTAATATAGCAATTTCATTCTGACTTCAAAAGTGAGTTAATCCAATACAATTTTACGCCTTTCTTTTTGTTTTAATTTGATCACTAATACTCTTTTGAAATGTGAGATTTTAAAAACTATAATTTATTGTTCAATTGATGCTTGAGTGCAAAAAAGTTTGAGAACTTCTGAATTACACCGCTAGTAACGCTTTATGTAAAAACGTACTAACCCAACAACAACAAAAGTCTCACTCTCCACTGAATTAGCATTGAGTATAAAAGTAATCATGGTTTGATGGAAATTACATACCAAGTGGCAGCAATTACCTTTTTAGATTTGTAATTGTGAAATAAACTATTTAGTAGAATACTACACGAGTTCCCCCCACCCCTTCCCCCTTTTTACAAGATGTATAAAGAAGTGAGAACATTATTTATTTAAAGTGATTTGTGGCAATTATATTTTGAAGGATTAAAAGTGAAGGCTTTCAAAGCTCAAAAAGAAATCACGGAGATGATGAGAATCTTTGCTCGTCTAATGAATTATTATTTAAAAAAAAAAGATCAGCACTTAATTTAATTTGTTTGTTGGTAGTTAAGTGTTAATCTATTATTATTTTTATGGAATATGAAAAGGCTTTTTTTTTTTCCTTAAAGGTGGTGCTACTTATGCCACTAATTTAACACATTTGACCAAATTTATATTCATTTCATTTGGTTATATAGCCTATTTAATAACAAAGACTTTAAAAATAATTAGGGTTGGGTGGAAGGGAACATGAACTATTTTAAGTAATTTTGCAGTTTTTATATAAAATAAATAATTGTTCAGCAAAATAAATAAAATATTGCTTATAGGGCGTAGAAAGCTAATGCTTCTGTTAGGAGTTTGCTAGAAAATATTATTATAAGTTATCTTTAGCCAATAAAAGTTAGTATACGTATGTCTAGGGGGTTCATCAAATTCCAGGGGGGAGTCAGAACCCCTCCAGACCCTATGTGCAATGACTTGTTAGTACAATCATTCTTTGTTTACATCACAATGTAAACCTTGATTTGTTTATAATTGAGAAGATAAGGTGAACAGACAGGGCTACAAATGGAGAAGTTCTAAGAAGAGTGGGTGAAAAGAGAACCATTTTGGATGTTATTCTTCTGTACAAAGCAAACTGGATCGGACACATCTTTAGGAGGAACTGTCGTTGAAAGTATATACTACTATATATACTATATATACTACTATATATACATTCAACGGAACTGTCTTCTGCACGACGTCATAGAAGGAAAGGTTGAGGGAAAGAGAAGTTTGGGAAGGAGGAGGATTAAAATATTAGATGAATTGAAGGAAAGTAGAAAATTCTGGGAGCTGAAGGAGGAGGCAGAGGACAAGGTGCATTGGCGGTCTAAGTTAATTAATTAATAATAATAATAATAATAATAATAATAATAATAGACTAATAATAATCGGTAAAAAAACACCATTCCTACTTAAAGTGCTGGTTATGGTGCAAAAAAATAGACAGAGAGCTAGGAGAGGGGTCGTTTGAAAGTTATCATCGAGGTGTGCAGGGGGAAAATAAACGTTTTGATGAAAATTAAACACCAAAATCTCCAAATTTATGGAAATTGCTAGCCTTTAACGAGTAAACCTTAAACTGGAAAATAGAGTGAAGCCTCATTCTATAGAACTTTTCACAGGAAAAAGTTTTAATTTTTTTAGCGTGGACATCGCTGCAATGACCCAATAGTATGGTATATAAATCAATAACAAATGTTTAGTATGAGAAAGGTTGCTTAAAAAATATGTAAACTTCTAATGTTCAGTAATCGAGAATTTAAGAATCAAGGCTAAGAATCTGAATTGAGTCGAGAAAAACAGAAATAGTGACGTGGCATCCCTAGTTTTTAAGTTCAATTATTTTTGACCTCTATTGTGACGTTATGAAGACTATCCTCCTTTTTTATTACTATTACAGTATTATTACTTTACATTCCTCTTTATACACACAGCATCAACTGTCACATTAAAATGCATCAATTCTTCTTCTTCTTGCGAAACGAAATAAACTGATTTTATTCCAGAGAGATCTCACACGTACATTTTCGAACCGAGTGTAATCATAAATAAAAGACTGTTCAACGGGCCAATAAATTACCCTCGAATTCTGCTCACATGTCTTAATATAATAGGAAGAGTCTCGCATGGATCTTCACTGTTTCAATCTCCACCTCCCCTTCTAAAAAAAA